>VYZT01054819.1:0-12268 GCA_013400735.1 Pomatostomus ruficeps
GCAGCCACAAATTCTCTGGGCAAACTGTCCCAATGCCTCACAGTGCCTAATGAATGTTTAGATCCAATTTAAACTATCCTCTTTCAGTTAAAACCATTGCCTTCAGTGACATTATCTTGTTGCCTCTGGCCTTGGTAAAAAAATCTCTTTCCAGCTCTCTTGGAGCCCCTTTAGGCACTGAAAGGCCATGGTAACATCTCCCTGGAGCCTTCTCTTCTCCAGGCTGATAAAAACACCTCTCTGAGCCTGTCTTCCTAGGAGAGGTACTCCAACTCTCTGATCATCTTTGTGGCCCTTCTCTGGACACTCTCCAATAGGTCCATGACCTTCTTATATTGGAGGGCCAAGAGCAGCACTCAAGTGGGGTCTTATGTGAGCAGACTAGCAGGGCAACATCACCTCCCTTGACCTGCTGGTCAGATTTCTTTTGATGCAGCCCAGGATGTGGTTGGTTGAATTTCTGTATTGCAGGTGCAGGTTGCTGACTTATGTCCAATCTTTCATCCACCAAAANCTTATGTCCAATCTTTCATCCACCAAAACCCTCCACTCCTTCTCTGCAGGGCTGCTCTCAATCTGTTCATTCTCCAGGCTGTGTTGATATTGGGGATTGCCCCCACCCATGGACAGGACCTCGCACTCAGCCTTGCTGCACTTCAAGAGTATCACACAGGCCCCCCTCTCAAGTCTGCCAAGGTCCCCCTGGATGGCATCCCTTCCCTCCAGGATGCTGACCACATCACACAGCTTGGTGTCATCAGCAAACTTACTCAGAGTGCAGTCAAATATAAAAATGGAAATATTCTAGGATTAGAATTTCACATTAAAAAAATACTTTGAAAATTTTCTCTTCCCACAAGCCATATCTTTATGTTTCTCTCTTTTTTTTTTAATATGTTTTAGTTTGCTGCAATTCATGTTTTAATTATTAAGCAGACTTTGTGAAGCATCTTCAGAAAAACAATAGCTATCTAAATATTTCTGTCAAAGCATTATGGACTGTTATTTTAAACCTGTTCAGTAAATATTTTGACTTCTTGAGTTTAATCCATTTATCAGGCATATTACAATGGCCAACATTCTTTTCTTGTCAGACTTTATGCAAATCATGTCCAAAGTATAAAATTAAAGTTGTGTGAAACCTTGATTTTATTTCTGATTGATCACTCAAGCTGATTACAGTTCTGTTCTTATATAAGGCCTACCATTTTCTAGACTATAGTAAAAATGTGATTATTGGATCTATAAATTCAAGTCTGAATGAATGGTAGTCTTCATCAGGAACTAAATACCAGTGAAGTGCAAATGTTCATTTTCTGGTTTGATTTTAGATAGCTTGAAAACATGCTATGTCCTCCATTTAGACTGAGTGATTTGCACCAGCATTATCTGATGGCATTATTCAGCAGACTAAATGTAACATCAAATTGTTAGGGAAATACAAACCACTCCTAAAATACTAGAGTAAAAAGGTAAGTTTTTTCTTGGATTTACTTTTACCTTATCTGAATGATTTTATTTTA
This sequence comes from Pomatostomus ruficeps, assembly GCA_013400735.1. Classification (NCBI taxonomy): domain Eukaryota; kingdom Metazoa; phylum Chordata; class Aves; order Passeriformes; family Timaliidae; genus Pomatostomus; species Pomatostomus ruficeps. The sequence continues at coordinate 1,524 of VYZT01054819.1, forward strand.
CTTTATAATGAGCTTTATTCTGCTCTTATTTTTCCAATAAATAGTAGAATAGCATAAAGTAGCTGTTATCACAATAAAAATGCAAACTTGAGAGTGTGATAAGAAATGTATGGTAATTATTTTGCTACAGTAACAGAAGCTTGAATTTTAGGATTCATTATTTTTCAAGGTTTTTAGGTGATACCATGATTTAACAGCAAGTTTTGATTAAATAGCTCCATTGATTTAATAAATATGAAGTAAGACTATACCAAGTTGACAACTTTTATACTTAGCTGACATTTTGTGTTCGGGGATGAAAGACAGAACTTTCTAAGTCTCCGTAGATAAATGACAGAAAGAGAATAAGAAACTGTAATAATTTCTTTTGCTTTGCTCTTAATCTGACAAGTAACACCTCCTGACAGCTCCCTCAAGGATGTACTTGAAGCAAGGAAAGTTTACATTATATCAAGTGCTGTACATAAAAAAAAATTGACCAAATCCCTTTTAGCTTTGTATCTACACTTTGTTGCATATAAAGGAAACAAACCAATTTTAATTGTATTCATTAACATGTCTCTATTCCTACTGTATTTTATGTGTCTAATGGATTGTCATATTTATCACTTCATTAAAAGGATGAGATCATTCCATAAAATAGAAAGGGAACCTCGATGATTGATTCAGACATTCAGTACTGAACAGGCTTCTGTTAGATACAAGATTTTACATTGTTGGCTTAAATCTCTCTCTGGTAGTTGAGGAGTATGCCTGGTCCACATTGTCTAGCCTTTACTGAATTGGAAGAGAATTAAGATACATTCCTCAGTTTTCCTGACATCCTACATTCTCTTGGCCATCACTGCAGAAGATATTTATGATGGAAAACTTTTGGAAAGAATGGGATTGCTTTTCTACAAACTACTAAGTGAGGATGCAGTGTGTCCTCAGAGAGCCCGGCTGCTCTTTGGGAAGGGCCTTAGCCCAGTGCTGGGAGCAGCCCAGTGCCCTGCACAGACACCAGTACTGTGGCACAGGCAGTGTGTCTGCAGCCCTGTTTGCTGTTGGGAACTTGGGCAAACATCATAGCCTTGTCTTTCTGCCCAGCAGCCCTGTCTGCTGCTTTGTATGACTGGACTTTTCGGATGAACCCCAGACCACATCTACTCTTGATCACAGAATCACAAAATGAACTAAGTTGGAAAAGACCTTTGAGATCATCGAGTTCAAGCTGTGACCTAACATTACATTATCATGTCTGAAGCGCATTGCTTTGGTTAAGATTCTTTCTCTTGTTATCACCACATGGCCCTGCTCAGGTCTTGTGGGAGTGTGTGCTGGTCACTGAGAGTACATCTCTGACCCTTGGCTCTCCTTCAGGGAGCAACCCTGCTATTGCTTCTCCTTGCCACCACCACTGACCCAATCCCTCTCTAGGGGGCCCAACATCTGACACCATGGCGGAGTGCTTATGCCAATCGGCACTTTTAACAGAGCTCTGGTAGTCCTGCATTAGTGCATAAAGCAACATCATAAGGAACAAAAAGAAAATTGATATTCTGTGGAAAGATAGCATCCTTCATAGCTGAGATTCAAAACAGAACAGAAATTGGGTGGTTATCTTTGATACTTGATTATTGACTATTTGATTTCTACAGAATTGATTTCTTCTAACCTTATGTAGCAGGTACAGAAGTGTCCAACATATAAAAACTGAAAGCTCCTTCCTCAGTGTCACCTCAAATTAAAGTCAGATGGAAAGACTACAGGATTTGTTAAAGTTGTGCTTTATCTGCTAGGCCATGTTGTTTCCCTTGGAAACGCATTTGGAAAATAGTATAATAGTGTGAGAAAAAAGAAAATGATATTATTCTGCTAAAATGCTACTTTAAAAGCATTTGAAATACATTAGTGACAGAATTGGGTTTAAAAGCATCAGTTTCTGTTTTACCAGCAGCACTTGCAGAATCACTGTTTGTCTGCCTGGATAATAAAAGAAGTGTTAATTGTACCAATTAAGAAGTGAGAAGGTGAGTTATTGCTCTGTTACTTTCCAGGTCAGAGCAGATGCTATAGGAAAATACATATCTGACAATCTAAAGACAGTTTACTCTGTAATAGTTCTTTGCAATTTAGGCATTTAATTAAAAGCTTTAAAGTTTAATTAAAATCATTTGTCTGTTTCTGTGGAAAAACAAAACCAACAAAACCCACAGTGCTTACGTGTCCGGATCAATTATATTACGTAAAACAAAGTGAGATAAGTACTATTTTCTGGTCTGAAGTTATAGCACTTTTCACGTATAACAGCATAACGTATAAAAATGTATTCGTGGTACTAGAAACAAATAGATATTTTGTTCTATTAAGCACAGTGTGAGAGTAAGTTTTAATCTGAAAAGGTACTTTTTCTTTTTTTATGATGGTAAAAAGACAGCCTTTTTTAACATAGTGAAAAGAATGAAGAGTATAAACAAAGTCTTTTCTATTATACTTTAAACTTTCAAAACAACAACCTGTTACATTTATATACATATATTTATATAATAAACACTCAAACATCAGAGAAGAATACTGAAGAATGAGTAATCAGTGGGTATTTTTTAATCAGCATATGAGATCATACTCTAAAAATATTATGTAGTAGGATTTAAAATTCAGAAATATGTGACTTCCTCTCATAACTTAAGCCTACAATTTCAAAAGGTCTGGCAAATAGAGTGACAGACTTGTGAATAACTCAGAAATTCAGAAATGCTCAGAACAAATACAGTTTGGAGTAGAAGTAAATAAACTATGGCTAGAAGTAACTACATGTCTACTCAATATTCCCCTTTGAAAATAAGAGGAGCTGCTAGATATTATTAAAAAGAATTCTGTTCTTTAGTCATATTAATAAGAACAAAAGTTGTAGGTACTTTCTTTCTTCTTGTCAGTGGGGAACTGTTCATTTTTATAGACATCTTTTCTCTGGAGTTATCTCCCAAGCGATATCAACTTGTCAGTTAACTCTGTTAATCTACTCAGACTAACACTCTCTGCCATGATTCTTCTCGAGATGGGGCCAGTCCAAATTGTAGACACACACTGGAATAGATCCATGCACAATTGCATGGTGCACTCCTTGCAAATAATGCAAATTTACTGGGCTGCCTTAGAAAAAGACAAGTTCAGCCAACAGAAAAATGTTATCCCACATACAGTTATCCCCAGTTCCAAGTCACGTTCTTGTCTCATGTTTCAAAAGGGATGGGAAGAAACTGGAGGGATCCAGCCGATAGCTATCAGGATAATTTAGGCCTAGGGCATCAACCATGGAAAGAGGTTGCAGGATCTGTGCCTCTTTACAGTGGTGAAAAGGAGGCTCAAAAGTAATCTAATATCTGCCCACAACTATTGGAAGTATAGCTACAATACTGACAACCTCTGCTTGGTAGTGCCAGATGATGCAACAAAACTAAACCAGATATGAATTCTGGTTTGTGAAGTTCATAATAACTTTAGGGAAAATAAAATCTCTATGAGATTAAAGGAACAATGGAACAGGTTGCACATCAGGAACCCAAGCTCAGTGATGCCACCTGGTCATGGAGATTGGACTCTTAAACTGAGCAGTGTAGATAAAACAACAGATAGAGTGCTTAGTGATAGAAATTCTGTATGAGCTAGGGACCACTCCTGGGAAACATCATGGGCATGACCAACCCAGGTGTGTAATTCTACTTTGTGTAATCCTCATTCCCACCAGGCTGTATGCTCCTAACTTGGCTACCCTCATGCCATACTCCATTTTAATCAGCACATTGCCTCACTAACACCTTATAAAAACATTAATTTGATCCCTTGGCACATGACCCTCACATAATTTCAGACACTTGTAACTGACACTCTCCCACCCAGTCATCCACAATAAAAATGTCTTCTGGTAGCAGGAACTCCACAAAGGGTTCAGAGGGGACCTGGAGGCAAATGTAATATAGCCTGACTGTGCCACTGGCAGGTCAGGGTTGAATCCCTGACAGTCTTTCACATCTGATTTTAGCTATTTCTCCAGTCTTTTCTACATTACATTAGAAGGTGCTTCATCCAGTCCTTGTGCTACTTGAATTACTTGTTTTCTGGCTGACCAGCTGCAGTACCTTAGGACTACTTGAACAAAAACTCATAGCTACAGATAGACAGCTATTTCTTGAGCATCTTAAACTCAGCCTAATGTATTATTTAATGTATTTAATAGATGAGCCATGTGATAAAATTTTAAAAGTAGAGCCTTCTTCATTTGCTTATGCCCAATATCTCTATTTATAAAATCCTTTTACCTTCTTCAAACGACATGATGAAAATGTAGTTTTATTAATAAAAACCTCTCTTTTTAAGAACTGTAGAAGCATTTGAAAAAAAAATTTTCCCCATAGCTAGGCTTTAATTATCTATAATAATATAGCAAAGCTGTATAAATACACAAATTATTCAAGAACAATTCATTAAGTAATCATAAGGTTGGGAGAAGAAAAATATTTGTATGGAAGTCTGTGCCAAAATAATGCATGTCCGTAAGTGGCCTGAATTAGGACCACTAACAACAATGTTAGTTATGTCGTATCCTAATTTTAAAATAGAGCTAGTTAACCACTATAACATTTAGAAATGTAGTTTTGAGAAAAATTTGAGCCTTCCTCTTTGTTGGAGAGCAGCATAGGTATTTTTCCACAGTCTTTTTTTTTTTTTTTATTTTTTTATTGCTCAGGCTCAGTATAGAGGAAGCATCATATAAATTGCATTGAGTGTGCATACCTCAACTCATGAAACTTACTAGACTGTACTTCAAAAGAATGATAGTCCTATAGTAGTGGAAATAAAGGCTAGAGTAATCAGTACTGATGATGACTTTTATATGCAAAAGAATAGAATCTACTCAGATATTGTTGACTATGAAATGCCATGAATAGACTGTGAAATGTAGGTGCTGTGACAATAGTTCTTTTATCTGAAGGTAGTTGTAAAAATCTGAAACAAGTATTACCATGTGCAAGGTATAAGAATGGGATTGAATTTATAGAGTAGTTCAAGAGTGCATACATTTTATAGATGTTAGAAACATGTATGAGGTAAAAATGAATCACCTGTTTAATTTTATCTGCTCTCAACATTAAGATTAAAGTTTTATTTTAAAATATTCATCTTCCCTGTAAATCTGTGACTAAATGACTGAAGTTTGGTTTTTTTTATATATCTAATCCTAATTTCTCTGCCATTTTTAAGCAGGTTAATTATATTCATGAACTTTTGTCAAATTATTCACCTCGAAGGCCTTGATTATGTCTTACACATCAGAATTTTATAACTAAACATCCATGATATACGCTGTACTCAAACATGAGATGAGATTATTGAGTCTTAAATATCTAAAAAGATACGTAAATCATAATAAAAGGGATTTCTTAGTTAGAAATAATTTAACATTGAGGCAGACTTTGATTGCGTTCTATTACATAGTTCAAAATTATTTTGCATAAAGAGTGCTCAAGGAAGGGCTGATAATGAAAACAATGATATCAGTATACAGATTATCTTTCTAGGAGTTAAATTTAAGAGAATGTTTCTCAGTCTATCACCTAAAAATAGCCCAAGCTAAAAGTGTTTGGGCACAATCATGTGCACATGTGCACAAACAGCTCCTGTCGGCTTTCTTAGGACACCTTCCCGGATAACTGCTGCCCAAAAGCCGATGTGATCCCAGTGCCCCGGACGCCTTGTGTGTGGGGGGGAAATACCAGGAGGGCACACGTAGGCCCCACCAGTGGGAGCTGGGTTTAGCATGGAGTGGGGGGGTGGCAAAAGTCGTAGGAGGCCCGAAGACAAAAGGAGGGACTCCAGGTGTGAGCGCACAGTGGTTTATTATGCCACAATGGAATCCTCAGGGACCGGAGCCCCGAACAGCTTGAGACATAGGGTCTTAAGGTGAACAAACAGCCAATTAGGTGAGGGTACAGGGGAAGGGTTAGGGAGGGTCCAGGGTTACAGAGCCAGTAACTTGAGGAATGGGGAGGACAGTAGGATGAGTAAGGAGGGAAGAACAAATCATTAACTGAATAATGGAGAACTTACTAGAACTTGGGGAGTATACAGAAATTAATAGACAACTGGGTATCCAATGAGGAGACTCGGAGGTGGGTTTGTTATAACTTGGGTTACACCACAGTGATGTCCGTTTCCCGGGGGAGCCCTCCAGCTCTGGGAGTTCTCCAGTAGAGCTCCTTTTCTTGGGTGGTACATTCTGGGGCTTTCAGGCCTTTATTATTCATACGCACCACCCCGACATGGGGGCTCTTCTATGGGATTAACACTTTCTTTTAATGCACGACAGTTCACAGACTCTGGTATAGGCAAAGTTAGTCTAGGGAAGTTTCTGTTAGATAATAGCTAGATAAAAAATGACCACACCTGAGTCTCTGTGTAGGAAATAGACTGTCAGTATTCCTATTCCATATAACAGTTCACTGACTTCTCTGGCTATATGCTGAGTGCTGAGGGAGTAGGGAAAAAATGTGGAGTCTGATAAGCACCTCACTGAACTTCTGGCTACTCCATCAGACATAGCAGTTTCTTTACTGTCATCATCTGTGTGACATTTTTAGTGTTTCATCATCTCTGATGATCTGATAGCCTTATGTTCAGACGATAGTATGAATATATTTCTTCTCCTCTAAACACAGACGCCTTGAACTGATGTACTGAAAGAAGTCAGAAATGTGTGGATATTGGCACTTTAAGTTATTCCAGAGCTGGCCTTGGAACAGTTTACCCACCATTCAATTTAACTTTGCTTCAAAGTTAAAATGTGCTCATTGAACTTTAACTATGGGATTCAAGATTAGCTTCATAATGGGTGTTCCTTTATTTGACATAACTGGCAAGCAGTTAATGTAAAACTGTTGTACTAGTGCTGTCATGTTGTGGGGTTATGTGCTTAGTAGCCCAGATTAGAAAACTCCAAATCCAAGACAAATATAATCTGTTTACAATTTATCTCTTCATTATTACCTTCTGTCACATGTTTACTACTTGCCTTTGAGAAATGCTTACTTTACCCTTATGCTAACTAACTTCAAATGCCAATATTACCTGTAATTTTAATTAATTCCATACATGATTGGCATTAGTTCTGATGAACTTGTAAGTGGATGTTTCCATGTCTACAATGCTACAAGTGTCCTGTGTGGACCTTCATGAGTCCTTTGATGGTAAAGGAAGTTCTGCTTGGTGGCCCGTTGCTTCTCTGCTGTTCAAAGAACTCAGGTACATCATTGTTTCCACTGCACAGTTGCTGCAGTTGGGCTGCTTTCCTAGCATTTCCTAGGAATGCTACTGCCATTGCCTGCACCTGGGCCTTAGTTTTTTCACGGATGAAAGTGGTAGATGTTGAACTTGGTCTAGAAGTAGATGGCAGATGGAGAGAAATACCTAAGGCAGCCTGGATTACCTCTTACTGGTTTTCAGAAAAACCTTTAAATTCTCTGCTTTATCACTGAAGCTTTTCTCAGTAGACTGAATTGCCCCACTGGAGCAAAGCTATTAAAATTTTAATTTGGAAAAGTACTTAAGTTAGAATGAAAGCCATACAAACGATCTTTTTCTAATCAAATCCAATATTTTAAATAACTATTAACAAATAGAGTAACATATCTTCTTATTAAAGCAGGAATAAGAAATAACTTCCTTTTGGAAAGACAAGCTCCTGTGAATTGCTTTTTGTTGTTGTTGGTATTTGCTTTTTTTCTGCATTGTGACTCACAGTTAGAATAAATATATGTTTTGCGTGCTGTGTTCTTGATTGCACACTTGGTTTTCTGATAATAGGTGGTATAGTAGGATAATAATGGTAATGTGTTTACACTCACACATTCTGTGTAGGGACAATTAGCTATCTACACAGATGGGCTGTAGAATTGCTGTTCTACATGACTGCTGTATAATCAGATATCTTACAAGCTAACATAGCCTTAGCTCAGGTTAAGAGCCACAAAGCAATCTTCTTAGCCATTGGGTCTTAATGTTTGGGCATGTGGAGCAAACAGCAAAATGGGTTGTGTTATTAAGGACTGGGACAGCATGAAAAAAAGAATACAGTGGGTTTCTGAGAATTATAGGACAGGTTATGTGACGGTTTTTTGTGCATCCAACATTTAGGATGTCTCCAGGAGGTCACAATGGTAGACAAAGAACAGCAGCATGGGTAAGCACAGAGGAGAGAAACATGTCTTTCTCCTTTCTTATATCAGTGTTCCCAATAACAGGCATATCTCTAATTAATATTTCATAGGATGAAATAGATGATTAAATTACGTGAATTGAAGAGAGATTCTCTCAGTTGGATAAAGAATAGCACTAACAACACCAAGGTCATAGGTTCGATTCTCACATGGGCTGTTCACGTAAGAGTTGGACTCAATGATCCTTGTGGTTCCCTTCCAATTCAGAATATTCTGTAATCTTGGGTTCAAATAGGCATTAAAATAAAAAAAAATTGCCATTTGTATATGGTTCTTGCCTTTGTCATAGAATCATAGAATGGTTTGAGTTGAAAGGGATCTTCAAGTTCCTTCCGTCCTGCCATGGGTAGGGTTGCCACTGACTAGATCAATTTGCTGAGGACCCCATCCAACCTGGCCTTGAACCCTTGCAAGATAACAGGATCTGAAAAGTTTAGGTGTTCTTATCTTTTGGGCTAGTGACACTCTTTTCAAAGTCAGTAATACTTGCTTTTCATTTATTACAAGCACGAAAATTTCTGTTACAATCTAGATTTTTAGGAGGGGAATACAGCTACAATGGTTTTATGATCAAATTGAATAGTGGGTGAGAAAAGACGTAACTGAAGTTACTAAGTAATAGTAATAGAAAAGAGAGAGATAGGAATCTGGGGAAAAAAAATATGAAAAGAAATGCGATACTGACAGCAAAATTGGACAGTAAGTGAGACTCTGGAAATGATATCACTTTATTCCATATATATTATTCTGAACACTTAATATAGTATCTTCTTCAATTTAATTTTAAACATAGAATTGTATTTCCATCTTTCACTGAAAATATTTTTACAGTATTGCCTAAACATAAGAGTAATTTTTGCCATTTAATAACCTGCATGATATTTACAAACAATTTTGTAACAGCGTTCACAGCAGGAGGATTTCTGGTTTGCAAACATCCTGTACTAATTCTTCTCACAGTATTTCCGTCTTTATGTCAATATGAAGCCAAAGGCAAAAGAAAAAGATATCTCTCAAAGCTTCTCTGGAATAGGTATGGTCGACTAAGTTACGTGCTTTGAAGTGAGCTGTACTTTGTATATATCTGCCAGTTCCTTATCTGTAAAATGAAGTAACAGCATTGGCCAAGCTCAGAAAGTGAACATTGATACATGAAAGTCAGGTCCATGCTCAGATGTATCAATAATGTGTGTCAGATAAATGGGTAGGCTCTGCCTGTATGGGCATGTGCACTCACAGAGTCAGAGGAAGCACAGTATGTTAGTGATTTTAATGGGATGTGCCTGGGTGCACAGCTGCCTTTGGACATCAGCTCTGAACCCATCATAGTGACAGTTTGATGACAGAATTCAAGCACTGGCATACTCCAAGGAAGAAACAAGCTGCTTTGAATTGATATCTTAGGATTTTAACTTCTATATTTTTCATGCATCTGTAATTCTTTAGTGTGTGGCTCTGAACTCCATGGGCAGTGTTGGCGGCTGTTCTCCCATTTAGGTCAGACAAAATAATTCCTCTCTAGGCCTGAAACTCAAGGACACCTCACTGTCTCACGCCCCAAGAGATGTAAACAACAGAGAGGCAGGAGAGCAAACTTGGAGTAAATTACTTCATTACCTGAAAGTGTAATTGGAGAATTAACCCCGATATGCAAATGGACCAAACTTATAAAAGTATGAAGAACCTGTGACCAGTCATCCATTTTAGGGATTAGCCCCCGGGTGGGCTCTGACTACCCTAAATGTACCTAAAAGCCCTTTAATAAATATAACTGCTTTTTATTCTCCTAATTTTGTCTGGCCTCTGTTTCTAGGTAGTCCCAACAAGGTATCAGGATGATCTCTGCAGATAGTCAGCCACTACAGGGCTTTTTCCTTTTTTACAGTGAAAGTTACTAAATATATTAAAAATATTAATTTGGGCATTTTAAAACATTATAAACTTTCTATTCTTTTAATGTTATTCTTTTAATCGTAATTCATTAATGATTTAATTTTATATAAGCTTCTAAACAACTGAATGGTGATGCTCGAAGTATGGCTCTTTGTTTGTGATATTCATAAAATGACAGTTCTCCTAGCAAGTCACAGTTTTATTGCTAAACAGTGTGAAATTATATTTTTAAAGGATGTTTTAGAAATGCAGAGGACAAATTCACACAAAATAATTTTGCTTATAAAGTGAATTGTTGTAACTCTACTTGAAAGAAAGTCCTTTGGGGAGAAAAAAAAGGCAGTTCTTTGATCATAGTGATGATTTAATGTTTAATGTCACCTATCCTACTTTTCTAGTGCTAAGACTGATGAGAAAATAGTTTTAGCTTAATTTATACAAACAAGTTCCATTCTAAGGGTATATGCATGTTGCTAGCCTGAGCATCACTATATAAGGGATACAACAGAAAGACATTCCCTTGATGTAAAAAGTGGACTCCCTTTGCTGAAAAACAAGTTGTTTGGATAACACCAGGGTGTAGGAGTTTCTGTGTCC
>VYZT01054820.1:9047-38009 GCA_013400735.1 Pomatostomus ruficeps
CAGATCTGTGCATTTGCACAGAACATGTGAAGCATACAAAATGCTTTATTTCTCTCCCTAAGAGTCAGGATGTGGATTGAAATCACTTATTCTTTCCCTCTGTCCATTTCTGTCTCTGCTGATTTTTCTCCAGGACTGAAACCTTGGCTTCTAGGCACAGAGCTGCCAGCTCTGTCAGCAGTCACTTCTCCTCAGCAGTTTCTCCTGAGCGGAGTCTGCTCATTTGCAATGATTTAAATTTTACTGCAGGATTTTTATTTTCTTTACTGTCCCATTCAAAGGAAAGGCTAAATCATCTTGACAGAGATCTGGAACTTTCTAGGCATCCATATTCATCAGGAATTCAAAATCCTGACATCAGAGAACAATAGCTCTGGGTTTTTCTTTTTAAAGAAAAAAACCCCAAAACTACCTATGTGATTTCCCTGGGAGAAGTCTACGTTTACTGAAGATGACAGAAACATATTTGAAAGGTTATATTACGTGGTTATACCTTTTTCCTTAAATGACAATATCTGTACAGCCAGGTTATTTGCAATAGTAACAAATGAATTCACCAGTGCAGTGGAGGAAGTTCCAACTATCTCAAAAGATCTCACACTAGCTTCAAATAGTAGTGGTTCCTCTGTGCCTTCGTTCCAAATTACAAATCAGAACAACCTGAACAGCCCAAGCTATTTCCAATTTCCAAGTAAAAAATAATTTCCCCTTTCCTATTACTACCCTTGTGCATACTATTTTCCAAGTCATATAGTGTGCAACTGGTATCCAATATGCTGGAAGATCACTAGACTAAAGCCTCCCCTTACCTGTTTTAATGTCCTCTCCATATCAATTCCTTGACCCCATGGGGCTGCAGGGTTGGCAAGACAATCACCAGCATTTCCTCTCCTTGAAATATCAATTTTCTGTCTTCTAAGATTACGGAAAGTTTCAGCCATCACAAGTACTCCATCATATGTCAATGCAGATGTATACTAAATAGACGGACAAACACACCACTTCAGAGTTGGCATGTCTTTAATAAATCTGCTGTTTCAAGATAATTCTAGTTTGATTCATTATGCAGCAGTTTCTACACCTTCATTTAGAAAACACTTCTCCTCAAAATCAAAAGCAGTTTTGTCTAAGGGACAAATGCAGGACATTTCAGTACGTCCAGCTTTAAAATTGTATTTCCTAAGGGTAGAAAAATCTGCATCTTAAGAATTAATAAAAGAAATAAACTTGGAATATTCAAGTATTTTTCTTTTTTTTCCCACTTGCCTTATACAATAGGGAATAACCCCATCCACCCAACTTATTCAAAAGAAAAGAAAGAAACAGTAACTCGCTGAGAAAATATAACTGAAAAAATGCACAGCTAATGAGCAGACATTCAGGCTACTGGAATTGTTAAGAATGATCAAGAGTAGGTTCTTCCTATTGGAAAACCTGTGTTGGCTCTCTGTCTGATATGTATCCTGTGTAGTAGTCTGTGTTTCTACACTGACTGTAGCAACTGCTTTAGGTTGAGAATATGCCAAAAGAAATGTGTAGAGCAAGTCTTCAGCAGATGTTAGCCTGAAGCCACAGAAACAAGGGGGAGTTTTCTCAGTATGGTCCTCTGATAAAAACATTGCATCAGGAAAAGTTGTTCACATGCCCAGGGCTGCTACTCATATGCTCTCTAACTTCCAAAATTCAAATTCCATTATTCAAATCAAACTTCCTTCCTTTCCTTTGTCTTGCAGATTATAAGGTCTTTGAGACATGATTTATCTCCATAATCTCAAATTTTCGTTATCACTAGATGAATTATGTGTGATTCAAATTAATCATGCTGACTGGAGACAGAATAATCCTGTTTTTCTGGCACGGAGTCCTATAGGCAGAATTTTTCCTGTCACCAGTAACTGGGGATGTCTGCAGCCCACAGCATCCTCAGTTTTGGTTTGTTTGTTTTTGTTTGTTTTTGTTGGTTTTTTTTTATTTACATAAATTTTTGGAGTTTCACGGAATTCTGTAGCTATGTCTTGTAATACCCATGTTGATGCTTTCTCTAGCTTTGCCAAGCTACCAATCTCCCAGCCAAGGGAGGGCTGGTTGCTTATCTATGCATAGTGCCCAGCACAAAAGGGTCAATTTTCAACCACGTCTGGCATGCATTAGTGCATATAGTAACAGAACAACTTTGATGAAGTCATATTTATAGCTGTGCTGTGATTTGCCTGCCAGGAAAATTACATGTGAGAGAAATATTTTGTTATCAATCTGTAAAGGATTAGGATAGAGGAACACTGGGATGAGATTTAACTTTAAAATCATGTCTGAATGTGATTTCTACACAAGGTTTTGAGGTGAATATTTCCAGAGGAAACTCCATATGAAAATTGAAAGGTAGCAAATTTACAGTAATACCTCATACAGAAGAATTCATCTGTCAGGGAATATCTGCGCTCTAAGTAAACCTAGATAATTTGACTAATTAATGTAAATTTTATTGAAATTAAGTTGTCAGTTAAGCATTTGACCTTTAACGGCTGTCAGTAAAGGGGTGAAGTTGGAGAATAAGTGACAACGCACATTTAAGTACATCAGCAATGTGTTGCAGTTTTTGTTTTCACCATACAAATAAACATGATTAATGGCCAGTAACAGTAAGATCAACTGCCTTCTCCTCTGCCTAAGTATTACAGTCTTCATTCTTGTATTCAACAATATTAATCAAAAATTAGAACACTGTAGTGATATCTTTGGTAGTGCTTCACATCAGGGAGTACCTTTGGTGGTGTCTCAGATCCTGGGTATTCTCTCTGGTCCAGTTTCTTCCAGCGCTGCATCAGCTTAGCTACCATTGGGGTACTGAAATCCACTAGCTGAAATCCAGTCACATTGGCTCCTCCATGCATAAATCTCTCCAGAGAAATATCTTTGAATCCCTAGAAAATCAATTTAAGATTTTGTTTGCCCTCCTACACCACTCTGGGTCCAATCTGTTCTAGGTCAGCATGTCAGAATAAAGAATGCACAACAGCAGGATTCCATTAGAAGGCAAAATTTAAAACCAGAGAATAACATTGAACCTTCATTCATAACTTCCACTTGTGTAATAAAAAAAAAAAGCCAAGAAATAAATTTGCCACATTATTGCTAGGGTGGTCTTGACAGCTAAGCAACACATTGCTAGGAATGGAAGACAGTTTTGAACAAAATGCCTTTGGCAAATCAACTGAAAAGTGCCCGCAGAATATTAAAGGCTTAATCCAATTTTCATCAAAGTCGGCAGATTTGAATAAGCACTGTACTAGTGCTTTAACAAATGCATCCCTCTTTTTTTGAAAAATGAAAAACACTATTCTGTAAATACGTTTATTCCAGGATTCGTTGTTTAGGCTGAAAATGTCTGAGATAATGAGATAATATAATAGACCTTATAAACAGAGACAGCACATGAAGCTCTCACTGTTAGTGCAAGGGAAACAACATCAGAATAACACTTCTGTTAAACAGGATTGAGGTAGGTCTCAGATCTGTTATATATTGAAAACCTAGAGTGAACCCCAACACAGCAAGAGAAAATAAAGTACACGTATCTCCTGACCTATTGGTTTCTCTGGCTAATCTGTTCAGCACACATAAAGAACAAATTCTTTACTAAAATTTGCCTTTAGAGACAGAACTGAACTTTACTAAACTGCATAATACAAACTGCTGAAGTGTTAAGAAGCAAGCATAAATCTTTCTGCTCCATTCCTAGCTGCTATGTTTACGGCTAGCTCAGAAGTATCTTATTTTTATTTTCTTAAATTCCTCTGATCGGTATTTATCAGTGCAAACACAAGTGTACATCACACCTAATCTAAAGATATTTAGGAAAGAAATTTGTGGGGTACTGGGGTACTGACTCAATATCCCAGGGGAAAAACATCTGTTAAAGACGTAGATTTGATTCATGTCCTAAGGGATACTGACAGTAAATACAAAAGGTGAAGCATCAGGAAGTCATATTACCCACAGAATTGAACAAACAGTAGATAATGAAGTGTGACCCTGCTGAAGCAGATCAGATGTGCCTTTCTCCACTGCATACATCACTAGCAGCTCACTGCAACATCCAGTTCCTCGTTTACAACAACTACTTTGGGTGAGAAAAATTACTTGGGGAACTATAAAATTGTAATGCTGAAAAATCCAGTTTATAAGACCTGAGAGTACAGCATCTCATTTGAAACACCTGAGGCTTTAAGAATAATCTGAAGTTATACTAATTTAACGTTCAAGTACAGCAAAGCACAATAAAATATTTCACGTCAACTAAAACTCCTTGAGGGAGAGTAGAAAGAAAATAGTTTAAAGCATGCATTAGACTCTGTCCTACATTCGCTGGGCTTTGCCAGGCAGGTATTTCAGCTTAAAGAATGAGTCATTTGAATAATAAAATACTGCATTTGCTCTTCCTTTGCCCTCCTCTGAACATTATCTGTGTGAATGTCCAGTTTATACTTAAAGTAAAAATACTGAACTAGTAATTTGACTGGAAATAGTTGATCTTACAGGAAAATGAATGTTCCCTGGAGAACGTATAAAACTACCTCTAGTATCATTCTGTTACTAATAATAAAAAGATGAGTCAAAAATCACTGTAGTTCTGTAAATTCTAATTCAGCCTTCAAGATACACCTATCAGTTCTTTCCCCTACCTTTATTTTGATAAAATTTAGGAGTATTACTTACTATATTACTGTGCCCTTCATATCTAGATAGCTGTAATGAGAAACCCAAGTTCTTTTACACATCATAAAGAATGTATTATGTACAATCATATATTAGAGACAAATGGAAAATGTTGTGTGAAGTGCTATAAGTTCAAAGAAAAACTGAGTGTTTCACTTACCGAGGAGGGGTATAATTCAAGAAAAGTATCTTACCAGGTTGGCAACAATATAATGGTATCCTTTAACATGCTTTCCCACGCTCACAATCTGTGGGAAAGAAGTAAGACAAAAAAGGAAAAACAATGTCATATTGTTTCCTCTATAAAGGTGTTTTCATAGAAAGCTACATATAAACTGAAATAAATAGCAGCAGTGATATAATGTTGAGAGTCTTTCTCTAATAAGATAACTGTAACTTTCCAGGGGCTTAATAATGGGAAAAAGTCAAAACTACAGTGAGTAAAGTAATGAACTGGTAATCTGAGTACCTTCAGTATTGAAAATGTTGCTATATACTATTTTACCAAATAGAGCAATTATCTATGGAATACAAATTCAGAAGGAGGAGGTCACACATTAGCTAGAAAGCCTACCCACTGATTTACTTTCTCATTTGAAGTATGTGCAGAATTTACGGATGAAACTGGGGGTTCATCTCTTGGGATAAAAGCTGTTTGCTCTTGACATGGTCAAGTACTAAGAGTGATATTCAGCTCTTAGTAAAATGCTAAAGGCTTTGGCAATGGGCATGAGCAAGGACAGAGCAAGGTTGTCTGAGTGTTTAACCAAAATATAGCATCAAGAGATGCAAAAAAAGGCAACAATCATGATATGGTAAGATCAGCCAGAGGGTTTAGACAAAAAACTATGTCAACCTACACCTTGTATCAAAATTATTGCAATTTCTATGATGGAATGACACTTAATATGCTGAGAAAAGAAAATTAGGTAGTATTTTGTCCGTAGAAAATGGTGATAATAGATGCATTGCAGATTAAAGCTGCTTTTACTACAGAAACTAACAGTACTAACATGCAGCTTGCAGTTAACTGTACAGTCTTTTAAACTCTTTATTTTTGATAGTCGACCACTCATTTACATAAAGTCTGCATGCAGCTCAAATACGTGGGGCTTCTACCTCTCCATAACGCATTTTAGTTTCTCCAATAAGATTCAAGCAAGAGTTTTCCACGAAGTACAGGTTACTCAGTCAGTAACAGGAAACTTATGGATCTGTCTCCTTTCCTGGTTTGAAACCTTAGCTCTAGACTCTGGCAGAAGAATGGACAACTTCTTGCCTTTAGGGATTACACCTCATGTTCAAAAGACAATGCAAACATTCACTATGCCTTGCAGCCCTTTTCCCCAGTGTTGTGAAAAGTGAGTAAAACCACATTTTGGAGATGAAGAAAAGCTGATGAAAGACTGAATAATTTGACCAAAGACATCCAGGGATCCAGGATCTAAATCTGGATTAAGACTTGGAAATGCTTGATTCTGGACATTATTGTTCCAGTAAAACAATTCCCTTTTGCAGCAGAGGGGAAAGGAAAATCCAAGGGATTTGGCATAAGTATGTGGTCAAAACTATTTTAACTTCATTATTTGAAGGTAATAAAGTAAATAAGCAATTTGTCTTTTATACTTCCACTCTATCCCAAACTCTGTTTCATACATATAGTTTATAGCTAAAATGCTTGTATTCAAAAAGCAAAACCTAAAAAATCCCAAAAGACACCACATCCCTCAAGCCATGACCAGACTGTTACCCATCACATAAACGAATTTCAGACTTAATAAACTCCCATCAAGATCAGTGACTAAATACCATTGCTACCATTTTACTGGGGGTGGCAGAGAGGGAGAAGTCTCAACTTTCCCTATTACCAGCTCAACACGTGTGAGGAGGATACTGTCAAGTAACCCATTTTTCCATATAATAAAAAGTTTCAAATCCTGGCTGGGTCAATGACTTCAAAAGGAATATGATCCCCGACACCAATAAAGTTTATACATCTGTACTCATTCAGCAGTGCATGGTAACGAAAATATTTGTCTCCCCATTGCAGGGAAACTGATCAAGGTTAAAAAAACCAACATTTTAAAATAAATAAGGCATCATAACTTGGAAGTTTGTAAGTGGACTGACATAATTTAAGATGATAGAATCATAGAATGGTTTGGATTGGAAGAGACCTTAAAGATCATCCAGTTCCAACACCTCCTAAGTGTTTCTCCTCAGATCTGTTCTTAATCTATTCACCCTCAACTTGGGCAAATCTCCTTTTGAGATTTATTTCTGTGCTTGCTCCTAGGAAATGCACACAGCTACTACTGCAGAATTCCTGGATTTGATGTGAATAATACATAATACTTTTGAAAAAACATGAAATTTGATGTTTTCTTTGTATTCTCTCAAAACTTGTTTCTTTGGGTGAGTGATAAAAGTACACATTTATGTATCACGCAGTTGTCTTAACTTCCCTTATAGTCAGTGGAAAGAGCAGGCACTTTGAGGAAATGATTCATCTTATTCTAAAGCACATGGGTAAAACTGATTAGACAGCTTGTGCCCTGAAAGTGCATATTTTTCTGCATTGACTAGAAAAAGAGTTGATGGTGATTAGTTCTGATGCAGACACCTACATTTTATATCCCTAACTGAGAGGAATTTCACCCTAAAAATGTTGATTAGGCAGTCAGAAAAGAGAAGTGATGGCTTCTATTTTCAATAAAGATTGGATACAATTCTGATTTTGAATTTGAAAAATATTATAGCTATTGATCACACAAAGTTTGAAAACCAGGAATAGGTTATGATTTAGGGAAAAAGCGCCTGTTTAGTGTAATAGCTTTCTGTCAACATCTCACAGTTCTGAATATCCAAAATACACACACAATCACCTTTCTTTCTCAAATACTCAAAGCTGCAGATTATGATCTACAAAACAGGATATGAATTCTTCCTACCTTTTGCTTCACTGCACTTCTGCCCTGAGAGACACTGAGGCAATGAACTTAAGTCTCTTTGTAACAGGGGAAGGAGCTTGACAGCTACTCAGTCTGGAATGTGAAGTCTCTCTCACACTTTCCTTCTCTAAGCTTTAACAGGATAGCAGTGGCTAAAGTTTTAACATGTGAGACCTCAGCCCTTTCATACATGTAAGAGTAGATATTACCCAGAACCGAAAACAGGCCTGAGATTCTGAGAGATGAGGGAGTGTTCCAAAAAGCCTTTGCTGTAGTTCAGTAAGTCTGGGGGCACTTTAAAAACCCAGGTACTTCCTTGTGCCCCCCTAAATTCAGACCAAAAGGCCAAGTTCAATCAGTCCAGAGAGAAGGTAGAGTGGCATTGTCTCACAATCTACAGTGGCAAGTAGGGCAGCTGGTAGGATAAGATCTGTACAGCAAAAGTGTCAGTACTAAGGAGCTGGCATCTACAGCACACTTTTAGGGGATATACCATGGACTCGCTCTAACCTGGTCACCAGACTGAACTTTCACTACACTTCAGGGCACATCTTGTTCAGCATCATCCAAATAAAAACCAATTCATATATTTTGAGTCCAACCTTTATGAGAAACTCAAGAAGCAGGATACTGACTGTGAAAAATAACATGCTCCTGACACCAGCCATGATATTCTGTGTGCCTGTGGGCCGCACTTTCTTGGACAGGCCCTGAGCACCTGTGGGGCAGGTGACAGATTCACACAACACAAGGCTGAACAGTGAGACCACTGCCTTCATTTCAATACCAAGCCCTGGAAGAGAAGGCAGTGTTGTCACAGGGGCCTTCAGTGGCTCTGCCAGGGAGCTTGACACAGCATTCCCTGCGGCCAGTTGCACAACCCAGCAGGGTTAGGCATCAAAGGTTGGGTGTGCCAGTCATATAAGCAGTGAAACACCAGAAAACTGTTGATACAACAGGTCAGGGTCATGGTAGGCCGGGAGGGACCCTCTGTGTGTGTGACTGTGCTCTTCACTGCTTCAGAATGCTCTGATCCAAAACTGTCCCAGTGCCAGCAGTCTGGGGCAGTAATGTAGTATTTACACACTATGCACACAAATACTTATGTGCTATGCAGTACTTCCTCACACATTCTAAACATTTGGGTTTGCTCCCACTCTGCCTTCTTAAATGCCACACACAGAGTGCACCTGGCTTTTGTCACACTGGGAGTTTAGGGTGACCTCAGCTTGCTCAAGGAGATTTTGGGAGGGTGAACTTTGACTTCTTCGGGAAAGGCTGAGAGCAGATATTAGCAGGATGGTGCAGCGGCTTTTGCATGTTGATTTTCAAGTTATAATTCAATGACCAAAGTGACTAGTAACAAGAATTTGAGCTTTTTTATACCCTTATTTGTAGAACTGAAGAAATTATTAATCATCAGTATTAAGAAGAATGAATAAGAAAATATAATCTGCTTCCCAAATTGCGATTAACAGGGAAGACAATAGTCATTCCATATATTAGCCTGTAGTCACACTATTAGTGAATACCTCATTTCTGTAAATGAAACAGAACAGAACCAAAAAAAGTGAGCTATTAAGGCCATTAGGCTGTCAAGTTTATTTCAGAATCTAACACAATTTTGGGGTTTTTTTCTCCAAATATTACTGTTTATGTAAGTATCTGCAGAAAGGTGAACTTCAAAAAAATCCTAGGTTATGACCTAATAAAATGCATATACATATAAGAAACTAAAAAGAACAGTGCATTGTGAGAATTTTTAGTTGCTGATCTACTATAACACAATTATGAAAATGCCTTATTCTGATTTCAGAATTCCAGTGGTAAGCAAAGATAACTAGAATTACGCCATTGACTTTAAAGTTTGGTAAAAGCAGGGCCAGTGAGATCCAACTCAGGCTTTTGAAGCAACTCCGAACTTTGTGACTTTATAATACAATACTGTTCTTTCCATTTAGCTGAACAATAGCCTGGTCTAGGAAATTCAGAAACTGTTCTACTGTTGAAAAGAAGGGCCAGTGTCTGCTTTGATTATTTTCTTTTTTTTTTCCTGTGAGTGCCAAGTTCATTGACTTTGATAAAACCATTTGCAAACTTGCAACAGCATCTGAACAGAGAATCTGGCCCCAAGTCATCCTCTGTTCTCTACTACTGTGAAATGGATATTGCACATAACTCATTTTAAAAGAGTGCTTAACTTCTGTAGCATGAAATGTCCCTCGTTATGATTTCCAGAAGATGGAGGTCAGTACAGCTGGAGTGAAAAGGACTTATTTTCAGTTAAATCTCTTCAAAGGGTGATAGCTGTGCATTACCAATTGGACTTTAACAAAGGTTTTCTGCTTTGCTATTGTGTCACAATCCACTGCCTTAAGAAAAAGAACACCTGCAATAAAATGAAGTCTGTCTAACACAATATAAAAAGTGTGGAGACTTGTTCAAGACAGAAGATTGAGACCTGACTGGAAATATCGTGGCAGAAACGGTGATGATATAAACCACAACTGAAGTGGGATTTTATACAATATATGAAGCCATGATAAATCTTTTACAAAGCCCTAAAAAAAAGCAGTTAAGAAACAAGCTTAATTTTAACAACTAGCTCAGAAAAGGGCATTCTTACTGGGGAAAGGGTGGACAGACACTAGAGAGGATGCTAAAGAAGGTAACAAACAAAGCAGGAGTGGCTTTTTCTCTCTTGTGAAGGCAGGTGCTGAGCCAGAACAGGGGTGTGCACACCTGTCCCTCACAGGGCTGAGCAGAGAATGATGCTTCCCACACAGACCCCATGCTCACCACCAGCTGTCAAGGCATAGCCCTGTGCACTGCAGGAAGCTGCTGGGGAAGAAAACCTGGAGAGGTGGCTCAAAGGTCATTAACCAGTGCCCTGAGCATGGCTAGTTGCTTCCTTCTTCTGTTAAAGGTGTTTGCATTTAAAGCCTACTCCCATCCTAAATAGGATATGCAGACTTGTAGGGGAAAAGGAAGTGAGGAAAGAGATGAAGGGTGTAAGAAGAAGGTCACTTCACAAATCCTATGAAGCATTCATATTCATCCCTTGTCTCCTACTGCCTACTTGCTCTTTCAGTAACTGGAATAACTTGTTTCTCTAGTCCAAACCTCATCAGTTGTGTTCTGTGGTAACAAAATGCATTCTTATTACTGAGTAGTGTGGGACTAATCCTGTGTGCAAAATCCCAGCTGCTCACAGAAATGAGCCCACGCAGAGCTCCTCCTGGCTCTACTGGGTGAGGAAACTGCTGGTGGCAGTGCTGGCAGCTGGCTCCTTCAAGGGGAAGAACTATCAGTTTGCATTGACATTACAGTGTTGCTTAGAAGCAACTCTACAGACCTGTAGGGAAAAAAAAAAAACCCCAAACATGGAGAATAAAGAATGATGAAGAAAATGCACTTTATGAATCTTCCATTCCCTCTGGGACTGAGATACACAGAGAGCTGCTACTGTGTCCCTGAAGTGGTATGAAGTCCAACATTGCTGCTACCAGCCCACACTACTGTGTACCGTGCACATACCAAATTCTTTGGCTAATGATTTGTTCCTGTGGTTCCGTGGGAGCAGAGCTAAACCTGCATTTTATTCATGCAAATCTAACAGACATTGGGGAAAACTGCAGACAGCCCATGCTACTTCTGAAACAAGAGATAAAGAAATCTATATTATGCCTCTAAACTACATGTAAAAGCCATGCCGTCTCTTGATAAATACTCATCAGTGTTGTGCTAGTGATCCTTTGTGTCAACACAGCTCTGTGCTCATGAAAAACAGGGAAGTAGAAGAATCTCTGCAGGAGCGTTTAAGATAGTACTCTGTGTAACTCACGTGTCTGGTTAGTTTTTGCCTTCCTGTATTACATTGTAATTTATTTCAAAGCATCATGTTCTAATTTGTTATTATCTTAAATGAAGTATGCTAGTGATCTAAATATGATTTTCAAAAATGACAAGTGCTGTCTTCACTTAGTAGACACATTGGAAATTAAGACGAGAATTTTTTTTTTTAAACCAACCAAATTTACAACTCGATCAATTTAGAGAAATTCAGCAGTCAAACAATACTTTTTCAAGTTTAGTACTCCAGTGACAAAATAAGAGGAGATGAAGAAGGAGGGGAATATGTTGGCTTCTGTACTTTTCTCCACACACACATTTATTTGCTTCCATTTTGATGGTGATACTAGCTACTAATTCTTGTACTACTACTGCTACTGATTCTTCTACTACTACTACTAATTCTTGCTGTGAAAATGTGCTCCATTTTACCTATCAGAAAGATTTGGTTTTCAGTGCAAACGCATACATGATATTTCTCAGCAACTTATCTCAAAGGTCTTGAAGGCTGAGGAAGGTGAGGATCAGTGATGTCAAACAACACACTGAACAACTGAGTTAGACAACTGTGAACAGCATTCAAGACACTGGGCAGCTATTTCCCTATTATGCTTGTTAATAACAATTGTTAGCTGTTATTAATTAGAGTTTATTGGCTTGCAATTTTTGCAAGATTAATGATACCAGTGCTTTGTGACAACTTTACATCCATGTATAATTTTTAATATTACACAGTACAATGTAATTCTTTTTACTATTATGGATCAGTTCAACTGTGCACATTGAAGCATTAAATCTGTGCCAGATGCTCCATAACAGTTTTTACCTCTGTGTTTAAAAGCAAATAAGCCCTGGATGAGCAGTGAGGCTTGATCTTGATGATACAGAGCACTGACAGAGCTGAGAAAAGTTCTCATCTACTGGGAGATATCCTATTTAATTCTTATGGGCTGGGAAGAGCAGGGTGCAGGAAAAAAACACTGGAATCAGACTGTCTGGTGCACCAGGAGCTAGACTGATTATCTCTGACAGCAAAACTGAGTCACTATGCAAAATTCAGAAGGGAATGCTGTTCACCGTGGACATTGGAAGGCTTTGAACACACAGAATGCTGAGGTTTCAGCTTTGTCAGATGGAGGCAGTGGGAGAGGATGGAGCTGCTACAGATGGAAGAAGAAAGGAAATCCATTGCCATTCATCCAGAAAGGAGAAACATTTATTTTCCGAATATAGTCCTGTGCATATCCATGTGAATGTGTTTATGGACATAGCTGTTTGTATAAGTATAGAAACAAACACTGTCACATTACTGCATGTGAAAAGCCCTAGAAAACAGAAATCAGGAGTTGCAATATTCTCTTTCAGAAAGAAGTAAACAAAAAGGTCCTAGGGAAATGCAATTACAGATAGCTTGTGTTTTCAGCTTGCTTTGCTGAGCTTCGCATGAAGGTCATTATGGAGACACAATTAAACCAAATTTAATTGTAGAAGTAGCAGAGAGTAGAAAGTAGAAAGCAGAAGTAGCAGAGTACTCAATAGCAGAGAATGAGGAACCAAAATGCTGGAGAAGCATCTGTCTGGCTTAGTGAAGCACTTTTTAGAGGTGGTCATACAAGGTAGCACAGAGGTTGATCTGACCAGCCCGGTATTCCTTCTGGCTGTTTCTGATGCAAGCACATTACGGGTTTGCAAGATTCAATACAAGATGATACACACCTCACTCACCCATAAGGTATTTCCATCTCAAGAGCTGCCTATAGGTGTGTAAAGAGAGTACTGCAAATCAGAGGAGCTCACCTATGTATATCTGTGCCTTATTTTGTGATCTGACTCTCAACCTGACACACCAGGCACAGCAGGACAGGCTGGGTACACACTGCACAGGAAGAGGCTTTGCCAGAAAGCTCCTGGGCTTCTGCTTTGAGTTTATTGTGGGCCAGTCATGCACCTTCATGGCAGAGAAAGCCAACAGTCTCTTGAGCTGCGTTACCAGCAGGCTGAGGGAGGTGACCCTGCCCTCTGCTCAGCTCTGCTGAGGCACATCTGCAATGCTGTGCCCACTGCTGGGCTCCCCAGTACAAAAGAGACATGGACATACTGAAACAGGTCTGGAGAAAGACCACAAAGGGGGCTGAAGCATCTGTCATATGAGGAGAAGCTGAGAGAGCTGTGACTGAAGCAGCCTGGAGAACAAAAAGCTTGGGAAGATCTTAGCAATATCTATAAATACCCAATGGAATCATGTAGGGAAGAGGGTACTTGACTCTCCCTCAAGGTGTACAACAATAGGACAAAAGGCAAGGGACACAGGTTGCAATGCAAGAAATTCCAGTGAGATATGAGGAATTTATTTTTCTCTGTGAGGTATTCAAGTAGTGAAGCAGGAAATAAAAGTGTTGTGGGATCTCCACCCTTGGAAGCATTCAAAGTTTGACTGAATGAGTAACCTGATCTAAGGTTGCCACCTTGAGCAGCAGGAGTGATCTCTAGAGGTGACTTCCAATCCCAATTATTCTCTTAGTTTATGAAATAGAAATGTTCATGTCTGTACTTCACAGTCTGAATTTCAAAACCAGCTCCAAAATCTGTCTGAAAACAAATCTCAGAGCTCTAAGAGTCCAGTCTTTTTTTTTTTTCTTCCTAGTACCTTATTTGCTCTGAAGTGCTAAATATGTGCTGACAATGAGAACTCTGGCAGAAAAAGGGACAGGGGAACAAAACTGTTAACTTTCAATTTCAGCACTCTATGCTTTAAAAAGCTTCCTTACATCATTTTATATGTCCTTTTGGTATAGATTAATAGCAAAAAGAAAAAAAAATATTGAAGGACCAAAATAAAAGGACTAAAATATTTATAGTTAATAACACTATCCCTCATGATCTAAATGATTCTTAGACTACACTTTTCAGTGTAATTATCAAATCTATTTGGAGTATTGACTGCATTGTATACCTGAACACATTTCTGAGCACTGAACAAGCTGTAAGAAATAGCTGTGAGATCAGCTACGGCTGAGCAAATGACAGTCTGCTTCTCCAGTAATAAGGGTTATTAGTCTCTGAAGAAGTAAAAAGAACAAATACAGTGGTTGAACAAATAAAATACGTTTTCACCAAAATCTTCAAAATGATTTTCTGGTATTTTTCAAAGCTGACAACAATTTCATAGTTTTATTACATTTCAGCATTGCTTTCAAAATTGCAAAGGACTAATGAAAGAACTCTATGACGTGTCTTTACTGAAGGTAAAGTAACTCAACTAATTAAATGCAAGTACAACTTAGGAAAGAGTGCCATGACATTTCTTTAAATGTGTATGTTTTGCTATACATTTTCAGTCATCTTTCCCAAGGAAATCACTTTTCTGCTACTGAGCTGTCTTCAGGTCTGTTTATGAATTTTCCGATAAAATAATTTTTAACGCACTCAGCAATTTCGGCTATATTTGAAAGGAAGACCATATCTCTCAGACATTGTCTAAGACATCTAAGGCATTAGGTCTGTACAGTTCTTATTAACAGTGGCTGTTGGATGGAGAACAGACACCTATCTCTTTTAGCCACCAAATGGACAGGAAGCACCTGGACATGAGACCTTGTGTCTGACAGCTACTAGTCAGCACACGGGTGCTGACACCTTCCACACATTTCTGGATTAGCCATAGTAATTGCCTTTTCTTTCTTGCTCAAGACTCTTCTGGGAAGAAAACTTTTATGGTGTTTGTGGAAGCAGTGGTCAAGGAGTAAAACAAAGCCCACAAAAACCCATCTGCTGATATGTAGATTCTGGATTGTTTCAGACTGTACTTATAAAAATTAAGCAACAAATAAATATTAATGTGAATAAAATTCTGTGGGGGAAAAAATTTAAAATGTAATGATATTGTTAGACTAGGAAGCCTGACTTGGGGTTTCATAACTTCTGCTTAGATAAGTGTGTGGATTAGTTTTGTTTGAGCTTTCTCAGTAACAAACAAACCCACATTTCTTTTGTTGGCATATTTATTTTGAAACATGGATTCTGCATTTCAAATAGAAATTCAGTAAATACACATAAGCTTAAAGTAATAATTTTCTAATTTTAGTAGATATACCCTTCAGTCCTAGGCTGATTTGACGTCTGATTTTCACTGAATGAGCAAAAAATGTAAACAGATACACTATTTTTAAAAGGCAGGAAGAAAAATAAAATGAAAAGATGAGGTAAGAAAAGAAGCAAAACTCTCAATGAACAGTTGTGTGTTTCTTGCTGTGTTGTATGTGGCAAATAACTCCTTTGGCCTGGACTGCTCAGATGCTGTACAGCTTGCTGCCAGTGTTAGTGGATTAGTTGGAAGGAAATGGAAATCATGTTACAATGGCCTTCAAGCATTCGTTTCATCTTAAGCAGAAAGTTTTTTCTATTAAATTCATGGGAGCACTTTAGAAACACAGCTTGTAAAGAAGAGACACAGAAGCAGA
This sequence comes from Pomatostomus ruficeps, assembly GCA_013400735.1. Lineage (NCBI taxonomy): Eukaryota > Metazoa > Chordata > Aves > Passeriformes > Timaliidae > Pomatostomus > Pomatostomus ruficeps. The sequence goes on from VYZT01054820.1 coordinate 25,027, forward strand.
GAGTTTTCCATCTCTTTCACTGACTTTTATCCGTTCATTCAAACAGAATATTTTTGTGCTTTTAAAAGACCACCTGCTGAAAGCACCGTGAAAAAAGGGATGTCGGTAAACAAGGACATAACGGTCCTTGACAGAAAGTGAATCACTAGAAATGCATTCTGCTATTTAAGCTATAACTGTTACATAAAACTGTGGAGATAAAATTTTATCTTTCTGTGTCTTTGTTTCAGCTCCCTTTCTCCGTCTTGTCCCGGTAATCCGTAAAGGTAATGGTAAAAACAATCTCTGTTTTCATGTCTGTAGGAAAATGGGGCTTTGCCTCTGTCCCCAGTCACTTATGCAACACAAATAAAGCATTATCCTTGTTGGTTTTGAATTAAAAACTTGTTGCACATTTTTTTTATGGCTGTGTATGAACAGAAGAAACAAAGGGCCAGGTAAACAAACTGGGGAGACCCTAATTGGATTTAGTGAGATCACTTACAAGGTTCTAGAACATATTCTGTTAAGAATAAAAAAGTTTTCTATAACCAATAAATGCATGCTTTCTCCAAAGTGGAAACACACTTTCTGGAAGTTGTGTGGAAAGCTGACATGGAATAGATCTTCATAAGATCACAGAAGCCTAGAATTGTTTGAATTGGAAGGGACCTTAAAAATTATAGAGTTCCAACCCCCGTGCCATGGACAGAGATACTTTCCATCTTATTTTTACTGCTTTTGGGGCTCCTGCTCAGCAGTGAAACACACTAGGTTTGGATTATTTCTGCGGGTGATCCCATTGTGTTACAGACTGTGGGTGTGCGCCAAGCACCAGCACTGCTGAAGCTGCCCTGAGAGGCCACTGGGAGGGAGCAGTCTGTTGTCCTGAGTTTTGCAGTTTCTCAGTGTTTCTCTTTGCTGTGATACTTTCTCACACATTCTTCTGTAAACATGGCCATGGTTTCTTAACAACTATCTATGTTTTGTTAATTGTCTCTGTTTATCATTCCCTATCCTGGGTGGAGAAATATGATAGACAGATGCTTTGACCAATGGAATTGAGAGGTGGTGATTTCTACCTCCAATCCACAGTGATTTGTAAAAACATATAAATAAAGGCAGAGGGTTCTGCCCTCTCTCTCTTTTTGCCCTCTCTGTCTGCTGTCTCTGTGTGGTCTTTTATTTGGCTCTCCTTTGGGCTCCTCGGCCTAGCCGGCCTGCTGACTGGTGCTACAGCAGTCCATGCCCAGAGCCACACCTCCCCCAGCCACACACCAGGACTACACTGGTCAACTAAAATAGGTGAGGGCCGGCTTCCCCTTCCCAAAGGCAAGTCATGTGCATCACTTAAAGTGGGCAAGTAAACAAAACAGTTCCAGCAATAGTCTTAGTATTTGTGTGGTGTCTTTCGGAGCCAGGGATGCAGGATGGTAAGGTCTGCCAGAGGAGTGCAAAAAGGATGAGTTTCCAGGTAACAAAAAGGTTTTCCTGGTTATGGCTGTTGCAATCTGTTAAGAAGGTAAGGTGTTCTTTCACCATCCTGAGAATAAAGGATGAAAAGGAGCTAAAATTATCTTGGTAGGCTTAAGTTACAGCAGATTATTAAGTGTAGGTGGAGATCTGCTGACTCAGGCTGAAGACACAGTCTCTCTTACTGATCATAGAGGCAACAACTCTTTGATGTCTGTAGAAATGGATATCTTGCTTCACTGTGATGTTTAAACAGGGCTTTGAGCTGAGCCATGCCAACTGGCACTAACACCACAACCAAGCAAAACATTTCCAAAAACCCCCAAATACCTCCAATTTGGTCTTGTGTGGGTGAATATGACCAAAGAAGAAAAGCACAGCTTTATTAAGAAAACCATCACAGTCTTGGCATATTCTTGAAATGTAAGATCTGAAACCTTTGCTGAGATGAAGACAAGAGGGAGCAATTCAAGCAAACCAGATACAAACCCTTAAGTGCAGGCTGAACCCATCTTCTGGATTTATAGCAATGCTAGCCCCACTCTCCTTTTCTAAAATGGAAATCTGGAAATGAAACTCCATTTCTCTGTATTTCACCATAAAAAGAAATACAGACTTGGCCCTGCCCAAAACATCACAGCTACATAAAACCTAAAAGGAAGATCTCATGATAAAAAATGCATATCCTGGGTTGTTCATGGGGGGAGTCTGGAATTCAGATACATCACTGGGTTCCCAGGAGAGAAGTTTTCTGTGAAGACAAGTCTCAGATACATAGTGTGGGGGTAACTTCTACACACACCAAGGTACATGGAGAGGAGAATATAAATGAGGAAAAACTATTAAACTAAGAAATATAGGAGACAAAAGGAAATAAGAAATGGTGGCAATAAAGTTGTACAAGAAGTAGGGAAAGAGCAAGGTGCTGTTTTTTTCTGTTGGCAGGCAAAGAGGGCAGGGAGCAGAAAACACCAGGTCAGATAAGTGGGCAGCAGGTATGGGCAGGGGAGGAGCACATTAGCTCACTTTTACAACACAGCCAGTGAAAAAGTCTCCAGTCTTCACTGCTTGAGGCACACAGTCATGAGAAGTGTGAATGTGTATGTACATGGGCAGTCAATCGAGAAGAAACCCACAAACCCACAAGCTAGTTTCCCTCCTTTCATTAGCACAGATTTAAGGGCAAAGCACTTTGAGTTATGGTCTCATTACTGAGATTTAATTACTTTTCCTAAATGTTCTGCAGAACATTTACTTGTACATTGCAAAGTATTACAGTATAGTCACAACTTGGGCTCTCAATTACAGGAGAACTAGGCAGGAAAGAAGTTGAGTTAATTAGACTCACTGAAGCTTAATCAATTCCTCTGTGTATGCAGGGAAGAACATGCCAACTTTTAGTCCATCTGTGAAGCCACCTTACCTGTCTACTACAGGTTATTAAAGCCCTCAAGCAACGGGAAAAAGTCAGCGGCCGATTTTTCAAAATGGTTGTTATTTTGCATTTTCTACATTGGGCTAATTTCTTTTTGCTAATTTCTTCATTCCTATATTTTGAAAACTAAATGCTTTTGTGCCTGAGATGGCTTCTGACTGCCCATCCTTAAAACAGCATTTTGTCTTTGAAGGTCATATTGGAACCACAAACCAGCACTCCAGGCCCATTTGTAGGTCAGCCTGTCTAGGGAGACTAGGACCTTCACAGTGGAGAGTAAAGCTGCAGCTCTTCTGTATACTTTCTCTAGCTTGGTTGTCCTGCTTTTACAGTAACTGTCCTTTAGAAGGATGGAGAGAATCTCCAGGCATATTGAGGAAGAAGGGAATTTGCATGATATATGACTTGCAATTTAATTAGGTCATGCAAATATAGATATATATGTATGTTATATATATAGGTAGTGACTACTGAAAGAAGAAAAAAATCTCTAAGCCAACAAGCCAGTTTCTTTCACTTCACTAGCACAAATTTAGGGCAAATATTTTACACTTAGGAGCAAATAAGCATAAGCACAAGTACAAAAAAGCTCATTTCCTAGGTAAAATTTATCCCACCCAAAATTAGACAGTAGCCAGATAAATCACTTCCTAAAAGTGATATAAGTATGCATGTTAGGTGTTAACTCCTACCCTCAACTGTCTCTGTGCAGTTAATGAAAAAATAGCTCAATTAGCTCTCAGGCTTGTCCTGTAGAGGTGTGAGACAAACTCACCATGTCTGATTCAGTCTGTTGTGGCCACACATTCCGTTTCTATTTCTTAGCACGCCTGCATTAACTACCTATTTCAGGCATGCAAAATCCAGACCTGTATGAACTGACTGTGCAGGTGCCAATCTAGATGGAAAATGAGTAGCAGTCTCCTGGATGCAAATAAAATGTACACGTGAGATCCAAACGTACTCAGTGACTTCATTTTCCTTTGAAACAGAGTGGAGAGTCAGTAGGAACACCTATGCAGGATAAGTGGGTGTACTTCAAGACTTGTGGTAACAGAACATACTTTTCCTATGTCACATTTGCATGCCACGTAAAAGAAATCAGGTAACACCGTATGCACACACAGACATGAGAGAGAATTTGTTTTTCTGAATGTAATTTAGAAGACCCTCACATGGGTGTTCTGTTTTACTATAATGTAGGCTGAACTGGGGGAGGATTTCATTATAAGCTATAGAAAATACGTGTTAAAACATAATGGCATTCAGAATAAAGAAGAATATAATGGCCAAATGAGTTATCTGTAGCAATAAAGCATTGTCGGTTCTTTTCTTGGCAACAGTCATAGAAAAAGTCCTTTTTATACCAGCCACACTATTAATTCTCAGTTTCCCTCTTTACCTTCTGCCAGTGAAAGCAAAATTGATGTATATATGTCATTGATTACTATTTTACGCATTTATGAGTACTATTTTATGAATTTCTGTATCAAAAATGACATTTCATTTTTCAGTGACTTCAGAGGCAGATGCATCATGAACGGTTTTGCAACAAAATCTTCAAAATTCTCTAATGCAGTAACCAAGAGAAGCATAGTGGTGGCAGAAGGTCCAACACCAGCAGATGGCATTCATTCCCTGCAATTCCTGCAGCAGCAGGAGGCACTGAACAGTGAACTTGCACCACAGCAATGTAATGTGTGCGATCATATGAGAAACAGTTAACCGTAAGTTATTTTCCTGTCATTTGGCAAAATTTTTCTTTCAAAGCATCATTTAATTTTTTTCCATCACTTAAGAAAGAGCTTACACATAAACACTATATAGAGATAGATTTGCCACATCAGAGCAGCGGGGTTTAATATTCACTTTGCACACTGGTAGAGATACTACCCAGTGCAAGCCAGTCTGTCTGACCCAGTATTTTTCTCTCCCTAGTAGCATGTTTCCATGAATAACTGATGGAAGAACCTGACCTCTCTTCCCAGTTCAACTGCACTTTTATTCTACTTCATGTTTCTAAATACCCTGCTAAGGTGATAAAACTATCAGCTTAAATATTTGTAACAACAATTTTAAAGCTTTTTATGGTTAGAAGTACATGACCTATGCTACCTGGCAAACAGAAAGAGTAATGGATTTAAACAAGATTTAAACAAAAGCTTTACCCCCATGAAGGTACAGACTAAGAGCACACTGGCAATTCAGCAACACCATATTGTTCCAGCAGCCCTCTGGCCCTGATGCAGGAGGTATCAGGCATGGAGGTTCTGGGAAGGGGCACCAAATGTGCAGCTGCCCTGACTGTTGGCACCTTTCGCCACCAAGCTTCTGAGGGGAAAAGGAAGGGCTCACTGCCCTGACATGCCAGCTGCTAAGACAAGTATTATATATGAAAAGAAAATGGAACAGGCAAGTGGACATACAAATATAGGCCTATGAAGTAAAAAGAAAAAAAAATTAATTTCCATTGAGAAAATAAATAAAATGCAGTCTCATCTGCAGTTTCAGTAATGTATTTGCAGTAACATTAAAAGCAGGTGTTACCTGTTCTAAGAGATTCTGAAGCCTCTCTATTTCACAGTCTATTACAAATTTCTTTTCTTGCCTTCGGTCCAGATCTTCTAAAAGCCGCCTGTAGCTGGCATCATTAAAATTCTCCACACAGATGGCACTAACTTGCCAGCTATTTTGTCCTGCTTTTTCCATAATTGCTTGAAGTATTGAATAACCTGAAAGAGAAAGATACAATACACTAGTAACACAATCATTGCGTTTTTTGAATAGGAATTGTCCTTAATCAATATTATGTCTCTTAACATTTGCTCCTGCAGAGAAGGGAATAAGAGAATATTTGCATCCCTACCTATGCTGCTTGTCATGATCAGCACACAGTATGCAATTAACAAAATTTAAAATCGCTGTGAGCAGAATGCTGGGAGTGAGCATTATGGATAATCTTCATATGATTCATTCACACAAACTCTTCCACTCAAGCATTCAGCTTCTCAGATTAGTTTTGTACAGTTTCTGTATCTGGGCATTCCATGATGCAGCAAAGGAAAAACTTGAGCCTACTCATTCAGAGGAAGTATTTGCATACCACAGAGGCATTTAAATGCTTTGGTTTGAGTTGGGTTTTTTAGCAACAACACTTAATCCAAGCAGTTTTTAATGCTTCCTAGCAAGAATTCTTTGTTTCATTTAATTATACATAGACATTTATATGCCAGTGTAGATGTATGAATAGAAATTATATTGAACTATTTCAGGGCTTCCATGTAGCTTGAATCAATGTATGCAAAGGGATGAGAGGTCACTGAATGAAGGGCACTGGAGAAGCATTAACTGTAACTACTGGTAGGATTACTGCTCTTTATCAGTACCAGCAGTTGATGCACCCTATGTCGTCTCGGAGGCCATTCACAGATGGGAAAGGCAGTGTCCTGTCAGATGTCTCCCCTGAACCCGCAGGGTAGGATCTCTGCCTGCAGTCCCAGGCTGCCCTGGCCCACCAGCCCTTCACTGTCTTCCTGCCCTTTGTTTTTTTCTCACTGGGGATGTGCAGTACAGAGGCAGCAGGGGAGCTTGTGACATGACTTAGGACAGCTTGCAAGCCTCGTCCTGACTTGCTTAACCAGCTCCTGAAGCAGAAAGCATGTATTATTCTATTTTTCATTCAGAGTAAGTGGGGAATTTGATTAAAGGAATGAATATTGTACACCTCACACCCAGAGTTAGTGTGTACAGAAGACAAAAAGAACAGAAGGACAGATATGTTTCTCAGTAACACACTCATACAAATGACGCAGTTCGGAGAAGGTCCTCTCATCTAGAACCACACCAAGGAAGCGTTATGGCTTTTAACTCTTTAGCCAGCAGAATTTTCCCTACTAGCCAGCAGAATTTTCCTCACTAGCTTTAAACTAAACATTTCACCTCTTAAAAATTTTCCTAAGTGATGTGGCTACCCAGTGGTAGCCTCTTTCCCTCTTCAACAAGAGGGTCCCATGACTGAGAGCAGTGACCCCCAGGTGTCATTTTAATGCACTTAAAGATGCCACTGCGTGACAGATTCCCTGCAGAAGAACTATGTGATATTCCCAAAGATTTCAAGAGGAATCTTTGGAAGGCACATTTCAGGAAGAGCACTTTTGAGCATGTGGTTGCTAACTAACTAATTAGCAGAAGACTTACAACACAACTGAAATCTGAGTTTGCCTCCAGCCAAATAAAAATAGACAAAAGTGTTACTAAAGTATGAAGTTTTTAGGACAGATGAGAAACTAATTTTCTTGCAAATCTATGAGTAGCTATTTTTCTACTGGCTTCTATAACATTTGCGGTCTTTGAAATATTAACTTAAAATATGTATTTTCTTATCATTATGACATTATGCACCAGCACTCCAAAATGATCATTTATTAGGTTTTTTCCCTCCAATTCAGATGACATTTTTTAGATAAAAATACTAGCAATTACAATAAATACATAAAATGCAGAACATATTTTATAACATAAATGAGACATTTATTTTATGATACAGTATTTTATGGCAGGAAATGAATTCAAATACTCAATGTATTGAGTATTAAAACATTTCTGTACTCAGCATATATTTTTAACCCAATGACTGTTATTTTTTTTCGAAGAACCATCAGCTTTCCTGTTAACTGCTGCATAATTACTCTGCTTTTCCTGTTGCTATATTCAATCTCATTTTTGTCTGTAATTATCTCTGCAAATCATGACAAGATTCTTTCCCAAACATTGTATTTCTTGCTTCATTTCCTATTCATTTCCATATATAGACATTTATTAAAACCACTCCAATGTTACAGGGGTTCCTACTTCACTTACACTGTAACTTTGACTTGATCTTTGCTACCAAAGCAGTCAACATTTACTTAATTCAGCTTCCTGACACTAATGAACATTTTCTTTGATTCAGAATGAATGGTGTTTGAAACAGCAATTGACATCCCCTCCTTCCTTTCTTATTTCACTTGGACAACTTCATTCAGATGTGTTTTGATCAAACTGGTAATTTAGCCCAGCATAAAGCATGACAAATATCAGACAAACACATAGAAAACCTTTTCTTATATCTTGGATCAAGGTTTCACTTGCCACATTTCATTAGCAACTGCCTTCATTTAGGCATTTGAAGCTTCTGTAGCTTCTTGTCAGCAGCTGGCACTTAGATGGGCATTTTCACAGATAGGCACAACACAGCTAAACAGCATTAAGTGGATATGGTGCAATATTCTCCATCAGAAAAGTTCAGAATCCCCATGCAAGTCATCAGTGGCATGGTCATCTATTTGGTGTGCAGGAGCAATTTTTAATATAACAGACTGACAAGGATGAAGTTTACACAGAATGAATAAAGGTGTTCAGAGGCTCAGTTGGCATAAAAATTAGACATGCTGTGGAGAATGCTTATTTGTCCAAAATAATTGGCTACAGCTGACAGGGAAAAAATTGGTTTCTGCAAACATTTTATAAGGCAAAAACCTCTGAAACTAACCTGGGATAAGTCTCAGAAACTGAATGCTGCATTTCTACTCAAGCAAATTTCCTAATCTTTAAAAAGATGTTTGCATCTTTTAAAGACAGCAGACATGAATATTATAGCTGTCATCTAAAAGGTATTTATTTCCTGTTTACCTGCTATTTATCCTCAGTTATGCTACAGACAGATGAATGATTCGTTTTCTGGAATACATTCCCTCCTATTTATTGTGAAATACTATTTGTTGCATAAAAGTAAACCAAAAACTCCCCAGGCTAGCTCATATCAGCTAAGCTGCACAATCCATGTTTTTCTAAACAACATTATTTAAGAAAATGTTTAAGACTATGTCAATATAAAAAAGCAAGCTAAGTTCTCTCACAAATTTTTATAATCATCCTTCCTCATCAACTAGTTCAACCTTGAAATGCAGATAACTCACTTATTAAAAACCACAAATGGTTATGTCCAAGCATAAATTTGAAGCCTGGAAATTTTTATCAAGAAGATCCTGGTCCTTCATGAAGCTTGCTTTTTTTTTTTTTTCCCCTTTTTTCTTTAAATTTTTTTTTTTTAATTAGCAAATTTATGAACAAAATAAAACACCAATAGAACTTTCCGAAAGAAAAGCTGAAATCCTTCCCAAGTACAAGGACATTATATGCAAATATTTTTCCCATTTATGGGACTGTATTCTGGGGAATTTTTCTCAAATGACCTGGGATGAGAAGTCTGCCAACTGATTTTTGTAGGTCATTGCTTAAATGTAGATACTATTAACAACTACTTAAGGACCAGTAATACCAATTCCACCCCAATATCCTAGAACCAAAACAGACAGGGAAAGTCTGCAAAGATTTTGTTTTCTAGATCCCTTCTCTCCTTGCTTTACTGTTCTCTGGTCAGGTGGAATTGTGATGACCTATGATACTGCTATTTTCTTTTTTTTCTCCCAAAAGATAACACACAGTCATAATATTGGGAAAAAATCCCATTAAACCGTCCCCAAACATGAGAAAGAAAAGTTACTCTATTTGTTTCCTGTAAAATCAAAGCTGGAGGTGCCTACTGCAAGAAATCTATGTATTGGGGTTGATTCTACAGTTAAATATGTTACAAACAAAATCTCAGATTCTTTAATCCATCTTCCCTCATTCCACAGCCCACTGGCATTTTTTAATCAAAAAATGCATCAGCCATAGAAAAATAATAGCATATGTGCACCTGGTGCTGTAGAGATATTAGTACTTATTCAGAGTCAAATATCTTCTAGAGGCCGAAGTGTGTAAAATGGGCAATTCTGTAGTCCAGGATTCCTCCTACTCACTGCAACATGGTTATAATCGGAGCCTATACACAACCTCCCTCCACACAAGTAGCTGAAATCATGAGAAATCCTTTTGATTTTAAAATTTCAGTTGCCTTTCAGGTTTTTTAATTTGTCTTCAGCTAGGCTTTCCCCTAACCAATTTCATTTCAGCAGGCAATTATGTGATTTCATTTTTTTCAATTTAAATAAAAAGTAAACTCTGATATCTAAATCTCTTCAGCATGTTCAGAATAAACTGAAGAGATAGAGGAGCATCGTCTTGACTTATTTTTCTGCTGGAATGAACATTTTTCTTTCTATTTTCCTTTTTTCTTCTTCTTTTTTTTTTTCCTGAATTCTTGCTTTCACCAGAAAACACTTCAGTGATCAATTACAGTGATATAATTAAATTTCAATAACTGTCATCTTCCAGCAGCCTTTTCATTCTGGGAAACCATTTCCCCAACCCTCCAAGCACAGGCAATCATTCCCATGGACAGCGAAGTGGCTGCTTGCTCCAAACAGTAGCACCCCAGTCATAATTCTCATTTTGGAACTTCAGTGCAGTAACCTATTATTAATTTTCTACACTGAAGAGGACGCAATATTTACATATTATGACTGTGTTTTACGATGGTTAGTAGACTAGCAATACTGGATCACCAAGTTAACAGGTGAATAAACTTGGAAACAGCATATGCAATATATTTCTTATGACCCCAGGACTAGACAACATCTCTGATGAACATGGGTCTTTTTCAAAGATGGGCTTATATGGGCTCATATATTGCACGTTACTGAAATGCAAATTCATTTGCTTCTCTTTCAGGGCCAGATAATTTTCAAATAGGAATAAATCCCATTCCCAAGATTTCTGTGATCCCAAAAGCCCCAAACTCTGCTGGAGCTACTTTACGAAAGCTACTTCCAACTATAGGAATTCATATTAGGGTGAGTTTTTTATAAATCCAACATGCAGCAGAAGTGAAGAATAAATGATAAATCATTTTGTAAGGATAAGCCAATATATTTAATAGTCAGGTCTGGATTTGTGTCGCTTAATCCTAGCTGTTTATAGAGTAGTTGTCTAAGTTAATCATCCAAGCTTTCAAAAGAGAGACATGTGTCCCATAAAAAACCCCATTTTTTTTGGTCTTAGATATCTATCTCAGAGGTTCTTTTTCTTCAATGAATACTGAAGGAGTTTGGACATGACGCTTAGTGAAAGTATCTATCATTTATCTGGCCAAATCTTGTCGAGATGAATCCAGAAAACAGTGACAAAAATCATACAAGAATTTTACAGTATGAGTGATGCATGACCATACATTCCACCAATAACTACAAGCACTCAAACTCATGTATATTTAATTTTTCCTCATTGTGTTTATTACCTTTTTATTAACATAGTTTTCTTTCAAATTTTTGGTCAGCAAAGAGCTTCCAGAACTTAAATACAATCACTTGCACCCCTGATTTTCTCTGCAGTTTGAGCTGGAGCTAGAACATTCAATAAAAACTACACACAAACCGGTCAATTTAGATGACAGAGTGAAAGCTAGAACTACAGGTGTATTGTGAGTCCTTCTTGGGTCTAATTCACAGAAATGATACAGAGATTGGAAAGTAAGACAGGGAACTCAAGAAACAGCTCCATCTATGCCTCTCTATCCCTCCATCCCACAAGACATATAAATTATATTTAAAACATTCTAGACAGATATCTTTCTTTGTCCTTAAAAGTCTCTAAAGAGGATTCTGTCACATCCTAGGTAATATATTAATTGCTTAATTATCCTTATCATTAGGACATGTTTTCTAAAGTCTAAGTCTCTCCTGGCATAATATTAAGCCACTCACTCTTGTCGTATCTCTAGTAGGCCTGAAGAACAGTTTGTTCCCTTCTTCCTTAAAGCAATCCTTTACGTAACTGAAGACTGCTGTTACATTTCTTTTCTATCTGCACTTCTGTTTTTGAAACATGATTCTCTCCGTTCTTCCTTGTGGAAAATGTTTTAGTCTTGATTCTGACAATTTTCCTTGCTTTCCTCTGGATATGTTGCAGTTGAGCCAAGTTTTTTCCAAAGTACGTTGGTGAAAAAGTGATGTATTTAAAAAATGTATTCCAGAGTATACACAGTCCTCTTAAATTTTTATCCTCTGCAAGCTTAACAAATGTATTTTGTATTTCTTCATACAAATCATTAACAAAGATACTGGAAAAAAACTCCAGTAATGGATCAATACTTAATACCTCTTTATTTGACAGTGAATCTCATATACTTCTTTCTGAGTTTGAATGTGATCAGTGTTTTACAGATCTTCTAGAAATTTCATCAAGACAAAATTTCTTTAGTTCATTGCCATGGGTTAACCCTGGCTGGATGTTGGGTGCCCACCAAGCCCTCTCTTGCTCTCACTCCTCAACTGGATGTGATGAGGGAAAATGTGGGTCAAGACAAAGAAAGGGAGAGATAATCACCAATTACTGTCATGGGCAAAACAGTCTCAACTTGGGGAAATTAAATTCATTTACTGCCAATCAAATCAGAGTAGAATAATGAGGAAAAAGATCTTTAAACACCTTCCCTCCACCTCTCCTTTCTTCAACCATGCATATGGTTGTAGAAGGTCATTCTTGGCCAGAGAAGCTGTGGATGTCCCATCCATGGAGACATTCAAGGCCAGGCTGGACAGGGCTCTGAGCAACATGGTCTAGTGGAAGGTTCCCTGTCTGTGGCAGGGGCGTTTGAATTACTTGATATTTAAGGTTCCTTCCAAACCAAACCATCTATAATTCTATAATCTGCTCCACTGTTGACCTCCAGGGGCTGCAGGGGCACAGCTGCCTCACCATGGTCTGCACCCGGGGCTGCAGAGGAACCTCAGCTCTGGGGCCTAGAGAGGATCCTATCCCTTTTCCTGCCCTGGCACTGGTGTGGTGTCTGCAGAGCTGTTTCTCTCTCATATTCTCAAGTCTATCTCTGTTGTGGTTTTGATTTTGGCTAAGTGCCAGGCACTTATGGCAGCTGCTCACTTGTTCCCTCCCCTGCCGCAGCTGGGCAGAGTAGGGAAGGAGAGGGGAAAACAACCAAGGGAATTAACTCAGAGGTCTATGAGTTGACACAAGGAACTGGGAGAAAACGCTCCAAGGACAAACCAGGCTCAGCTTAAAGTTGCAAAGTGAAATTTATTACTACTTGAGTGAGAAGGAGGATATGAGAAATAAACTAAACCTTTAAAAAACACCCTTCTTTTCATTCCCCACCCCT
>VYZT01054820.1:38323-73539 GCA_013400735.1 Pomatostomus ruficeps
CCAAACATGGCCAGTGGCATGTCCATCATCTTCAGAGCCATCCGAGATTGGCTCTGCTGGAAATGGTGAAGAATTCCAGAGACTTCTCACAGGAGCCATCTTTATGGCCCCCTCCCCTCTACTAAAACCACATTAGCTTTTTGCCCTTTCTAAACACATTATCCTAGAGGTGCTACCCCCACTGCTGATGGGCTTGGCTTTGGCCTGTGGCAGGTTCATCGTGGAGCCAGCTGGCTTTGGCTCTATCAGACATGGGGCAAACTTTTGGCAGCTTCTCACAGAAGCCACCCCTGTAGAGCCCCACTACCAAACCCCTGCTGTGCAAATCCAATACACTCATTGAGCAAAATTTCATGGAAAGTGTAAAAACTTGCACTAGAATGAGACACCTATTTTTTTTCAAATGTCTAGAAAAATAATTATTTTGTAATAGAATGAAAATTACTTTATCTCACATAATCTGTTTCTGAGAAATCCATGTTTGAGTTTACTTAGCTTTCCAAATTTTACGTACTTTCAAACATATCTATTATGACGTAGATTGTGAATTAAGCCACCATCAATGATCAGGACAATTATTACAGATGGTTCAGAAACAAAACTGAGGAAATAATGGATCCAGTTTAGCCATCTCCTCTATTGCATTTTCGTTTCAAATATTTCAGAACGTTTGATGATAAAGGAAACTACCTTTGAGTTCATATTTCTCGCCTCCCTGACAACTATGACCTTGAATATTTTCTTGGTGTTTGAGAGACACCCTCAAAACAAGATCTTGCAATGCTGTATGGTCAGACTTTCTGTCCTTCTCTCCTTTAATCCTGTTGAGACTCATACCTGTGCAGCTTCATCTGCAGCATTTAATAATCCTTCTTTCCTAAGGACAACATAAAGCTACAAGGAAATGCTGTCAATTTATTACAACCATGACTTCTTTTTAAAAAAAAAGTCTTAAGTGGAACAACATAGTCTAAGAATTAAGGGAGCATATGGGAGGAGGTTTGGCTTACACCACAATGGGAATTCATGATCAAAGATTCAAGCTATGTCAGGTCCCATTTATGCTACACCCACTCAGCAGCAAGATTCTCTCCCTTCTTTGCATTTCAGAGTCTGCAGCCTTCATATGAAAAACACTGTAAAGGTATCTCATCAAAGCGCCAAGTGACAGAGGTAAGTGGGAACTTGAGAAGGTCTGAAGAAAAGCCCTGGTTTTGAAGCCAATCTCGTAGTTCTGGTTGTGCTTTCACAGTTTTCAGATACCATTACCCTTCCCATTTCACGAAATGCTTTCCAAATAACGTTGCAGTCCCATAATCTTTCTTATGACAAGCACACGTGGACATGAAAACATCCAAAGGTACTTACAAATACACGCCAAAACCAAATTTTTGTACCTAGTTACCATTTTATGTATTATTTGCTTTTATTTGTCTACTTTTAGTTATGCCATAGGCTTCAGCTACGACAGGCTCAGGTGAGAGGTCTTTGGCTCCTCTGTAGTCTACAAGCAGCAAGGAAGACACATTCTTAGCAAATTTTGACAAATTCTTACTACAGAACTTTAAATGCTAAATCAGAAACTGCATGCAATTACAGTGTTATCAAAACTTTACAAACTATTACCTAAAAAACCCCAGCAATTAAGCCAACAAGTGGAGAAAAAAAACCAGAGTGGAAAAAATAGAAGCATGTGATATGCTTATACTCTGTCAGATCATCTATGTAATCTCTCTAAATAACCAACTATCTGATATGTCATTTGGGACAACCATTAGGGCTAATGTGTATCAGTATTTTTAATGAAAGGGCAGAAAAGAGGACAAAATGAACCTACTTTGGAAGTAAATAAAATATGTTCAAATATTTACCTTATTATCTCTTGCCAAAATTCTTAATTTCACTAAAACCTATAGTTTGTAACACTGATACTAATAAATTATCCTTCTTACACAATATCTTCATTCAGGCATAGCTATTTTTCAGAATTTTCTAGCTTCCTGACAATGTACCTCTCTAGTCTCAATTTAATAGGATTTACTTTGCCCTGTGATGATATACAAATGTACAAAGACGTTTGTGTAAATAACATCCTCAAGAACCATGTCAAAGGATATTAACACTGCCAGCTAAAGCTCTGAAGAGCTGGTATATCTTCAAATTAGCAGTACCCTGATGTATTCTGGTTAATGTGTTATGGTGCTGTCTTTATATTGTCAAATATTAGGTTTTTTTCCATAAGGCGCCTGCCTCAATAAGATACCTGTGCCCTAGGACAGAACTGACTGTGGGTACCAAATGAAGATCTTGATGTCAGGTCTTCTACCTCCTTTCTAAGGGGATTTGTTAGAAAAGTAGTTCTTTATCTCTGCCTATCGGCTGTGTAATTTCTAACACCTGCATGAGAGAAAAAAAGGAAGAATAGTCTTCAGACTGAAACAACACACATTCACATTAACAAGCATTCTTTTTAAGGAAGTCACAACCTTAATTCTATCTCTATGCATTTGTGGCCATGTCCATATTTACTGGTGGCTACACTGCAGATAATATTTTGGACCTTACTCCTTCCATAAGTTCTATTTGTAGATCCCAGGCACATTATTTCTGATTTAAAATTTCATTTAGGTTAAGATATTTTTGAAATCTACACTTTGAAGCATATCTGCCTTTTTCAGAAAAATGTAACAAGCCCTGGGAAAACAGGACTTAAAATCTGAATGCTACGATTATGTTTACGATTTGTTTGAAGTGAGTTTGAAATAAGTCTTAGTGTCTTTTAAACAAACACATGGACCACAATTTTTTCAGAAGTTAATTTGTCCTCCAACAACTAACAATTTGGAGATAATCCTAAAGATCTATGATCTTCTTCCAGTTCCTAAAATTAATTCAGTGTTTTTCTAATGTAGAGCAGCATTAAGATGAGGTTCTTTCTTTTTGGACTGGAGCAGCAACTTGTGAAACCTCTGAAGATTTTGTAAAGTGTCTTTTATTGAAGTGTAATGATAATGGTCACTCCCCTTAGCTGGCTTCAAATTCAGTTCCAGGCCCCTCACTGCAAGAAGGACATTGGGGGGCTGGAGCGTGTCCAGAGAAGGGCAATGGAGCTGGGGCAGGGTCTGGAGCACAAGTGCTGTGAGAAGCAGCTGAGGGAGCTGGGGGTGTTTAGCCTGGAGGAAAGGAGGCTCAGGGGGGACCTTATCACTCTCTACAACTGCCTGAAATGAGGCTGGAGCCAGGTGGGGGTTGGTCTCTTCTTCCAGGTAACAAGTGACAGGACAAGAGGGAATAGCCTCAAACTGCACCAGTGGAAGGTTAGATTGGATAACAGGAAACATTTCGTCATGAAAAGGGTTGTCAAGCCTTGGAACAGTCTGCCCAGGGAAGGAGTTGAGTCACTATCCTGGAAGGTATTTAAAAGACATGTAGAATGGCACTGAGGTACATGGCTTAGGGGTGAGCACAGCCATGCTGGGTTAATTTTGGGCTTGATCTTAACTTTTTCCAACCTAAATGATTCTATGATTCTATGATGTTGAACAATACACCTGCCAGGCAATTCATCTGAGGGACTGCTAATATCACTCTCAACTAAACCCTGAAAGGGGCTCAGAGTCTGAGTTTCTTAAACAACACAAAATCCTACAAGTAAAAAAAAAAAAAACAAAACAAAAAAAAAGGAAAAGAAAAAAGGTGAGAAAACATTTTAGTAAGTTCTTTTAAATATTCCAAGACATTGCAAGTGTACATATACATCTATATGTATGCATATCTGTAACTGCTTTATATAAATCTGTGCAAAGCAGCATGCAAAGAAATTACAAAAATTTCAAAGAAGGGAAAATAACAGATATTGTTTGGGCTTCCTCTACTCTCTTCTCCCTCTTTTCAGTACTCCTCTGAAAAGCACTGGCAGAGCAAAAGGCACTTAGTAACCTTGCCTCATTTGAGTGCCTTCACAAACACTGCTATCACAGTCGTTGGTACACAGAACTGATCTTTCCCAGCAATGCAGCTCATGTAACATCTAGATACTTAAACAGAGAAACAGGGAACACAATGATATGATCTTCACGGAGAACACTGGACTACTCCTACATGGCTAAATCTCTTTGGTGTCCACACTTAAAAAAATTAATGCTAAAATATATGACAGAGGTCAAAGAAGCAAATCAAGATGATTTGAGGCCAATCGATAAAACATGCCTTAGAGAATTACAGGAGAATTTATCTGAACTGAAATTTTGATGGCTAACTCTGAGCTAGGTCCTCCAGTATCCTTCTTCAGGCAGGAGAAGGAAACAGGTACCTTCTTGAAGGCAATTCATAAAACCTTTCATCATATGTGTCATGTATTTTTGGAGAAGAAGAAACTCCTCCATCTTTAAAATGAAAAATCTCAATATTATTATTTCTCAGGTTCAATGCCATGAACACTATTAACATAATATTGTGCATATGTAAAGAGCAGGACTAAAAGCAACCAGCAATATTATCAAAGTATGTGCTACTCACAGACTTTTAATTTTATTCTTCTATTTTGTATCTGCATTTCACATATGAAGATACAGCATTTAATTTAAGAAGAATTAAAAGTTAGGTTACTTTTATGCTTCTCTTGTGGAGGATGGGCAGCTACACATAGGTTTCCTTTGATTATTCTGGTGAAGGGATTTGCATACAATTACAGAGACAATTTCAGTTCCTAGCAGGAACAAACACAGAGTGAAGTAAGTACTCACCATATGATTAGACTAATTTATTACATCCCACTGAGGCAAGCTATATGCCAAGAAGTAATCATAAACTCATGTTCAAAGCTCTGAATATATTTAACAATTCAAATTAAATTTCAGCTCTAGGAAGTGACATTTAGTGGGAAACATGGAAATGGGCAAGGTATAATGAAAAGATAACAGGTAAAAGAATACAGACATTGAAAGCTGTGACTGGCCTGTCTGAAAACAGACCAAGACAGAAAAATGTGAATAGAATCCTGGCAAGTTCCTAGTATGAAATATATGTTGATCTGGACTTTGGTTAGTTTTAACTGACCTTGGCATTACTGAAAATGAACACAGTGACCAGTCAATAACTGCTCCATAAAAGTTAAGTGCCTGTGACGTTTCATTATACAAGGGCACTTGCATTGACCATTTCGAAAGCAAATGATCTTACGAACTTTGTTCATTTTAGAGTTGGGTATTTTTCTTCCCCTGAACAGCTGTTTATTCACAGAAAAGCACACTCTGGTGTAATCCCAAGTCTTAATGAGCAGAAGTGAGCATTTCTGCCTTGGACTTGCCAGGAGAAAAAATTACAAAGGTTTCAAGACAGTGGAAACATCTCTTAATAAAAATGGATATTGCTTAAGTATTTCCATTTAGGGCATGTCCATGAAGAGAAACAATAGGCACAATTTGGTATCTGCGTAGCTGTTACCCAGGAGAGCAGTGGTAGCAAGATACCCTCTCAGTATTCCTGGTCAAGAAAGCATGGAATTTTGCATGTGTCACTGCATGCCCCTGAGTACACTGTGTCATGATCATTAGGACTGAGCATGTCCTGGGTGGTTTAGTCTAAACCTCTCCAGCAGACCCACAGTATGAAAACAATGCTAAAATAGTCGTCGAGGCAGAGAAAGACAGAGAAAATTACTCTGCAGCGTGGTACAAAGAATATTTATCAGAAAGGTGGGAAACCTTTAATGCAATCTTGTCTTTAGTGGCTAATTAGTTTCTAAAAGAATATGTGAAGAAAGCTGCTGAGGATGTGGGAATTGGCTGCAAAGACTTAAGGAGGTGAAAAATAAGACATTGGAGAGGGACTTTCTGTATCTGAGAGGAAAGAGAAGTGAGAACGCAGTAACTGCTCAATAGATATAACATACTTTATAAGTCCTAGAACATGTATTTGGCATTTTAGACTTTAAGTAGAAAATAAAATAGTAAATAGGATCTAATTTCAGTTGTAGTAGTGCAAAACCAGAAAAATCCCACTTCCACCAATTTTTTTTTTTTATATTTCCACTTCTGTACTTAGAAATTAAAATCTATTTCTGAAAAATCTATAGGAGATGGTAATCCATCTAAATAAATAATATTATTTATTTTTTCTTACACTCTGCTGCCAGGAACAACATTATCTATGCTCATTGCTCAAAAACCACTGTGCAAAAAGCTGCTGCCCACTAATAGTTCTTTATATATTTTGGCTTCTGCTTCCACTGCCCTACTCAAGGTGGTTGACAGGATATTATTTCACAATAATAAGCTAATAAAGTATCTTAAATGTTATAAATTATCTCAACCATCTTATTTTCCTAAAGAGACACAATGTAGATTTGAATTTTCCAATTTGCTTAAAGCAGTGATGTCCAGCCTTTTCAACCCAAGCTCTGAAGCATTATTCCAAAAAGAGCAGTGGGCCACAATTATTCCTTGAGGGCATTTTCTCCGGAAGAAGAGTGGAAGGGAGTGGGCATCACAGCCAGCTCTCTTGATGGGGATCCTAAAGTGGCTCCAGGAGACCAGGCTACAGCTGTAAAATTGCACAGAATTCCTTTAGCACGCTGTGTTTTGCTTGTGATACTGAATTATGCCCAGTGGCACCCTGAAGGAGCACTCAACGTGGCAGCTTCGTGCTGTGGCTCCAGGCTGGAATGTACATGGTGCAATGTCCCAAAGTACAAAAGACAGGGTGACCTCATTCCTCCTGCTAAAGTTACCTGCTAACTCAGGTTCCAAATCATTGAGCCAAATCTCAGGCTACTTAATTGCAAATAAACAAACATCACCATTACAGAAACTGGACATTTGCCTGTGTCCCTTATGAGATGCTTTCATAAGGGACAATTTGCACAGAAATCAGCAGCAGCAGGAGCTTCCCTGCTGAGCTGTTAACACTGGAGATGATAGGAGGACAAAAATCTCAATATTGACACACTGCAGGACATTTACACCAAACAACCTTGCTGCAGTGAGGAGGACTGTGTAAATTTGCAAATTTGTCCTGTGTGGTGTTGTTCCCCACTCCTCTCCAAGGACCTCTCTCCTGGGGCCAGGCTGCTTCCATGGCCTGGAGCTACTCTGAAGCATCACGCTGTGTCCTCTGGGGTTGTTCATAGCAGACACAAAGGAGAGATTTCTCCTTAATATAACAAAGAAGACATAAAACATCTATTAATGAAAGAATACTCTAAAAGATAGTAGTTTCAGCATACATTTGGCATTCTATTGAAGATGGCATCTTGACTTGTGTATCTCTAAATGAAGACTTAAAAAAACCCTTACTGTCTTAATTTAGGAATGTATTTGTGCAAGAAAAAGAGTTGTAATTATTTAACAGATTTTTTTAAGGTTTTATTTCTGTCTGAAAATGTTAATATTCACTACTTAGCTTTCATCTCTATGGTAGTAAAAATGAACAAGTCCTTTTCCAGTGAAAAAGTCTGGTGTTAATGCACTTTTATGATTTAAAAGGTTATTCTGATTCTGAGACAACTATCATGAAATATAGACCTCTATAATACAGCCAATAGTAGAGAATGTGGATAGAATTTTAGGCACATTGATAGGAATAATTGTATTGTAAGTAAAGTTGTGTTCAAAGGCCTCATTGTCCCAGGTACTGTACCAAGTACACGTGCAGAAAAAGCTCTCAAAAAAGATGACTTTGGAAACTAAATAGACTCGGAGGTAAGATAAGTTGTTTATTCCTACTTTTATTTTTAATTAGGTCAACAAGACATTTTAGAAGCCTTTTTCATACTTATCAGTCTGCAAATAAAACAACTTGCTTCTAGAGGGATATTTGGTAATTCATTTACAAATAGGATGATCAAAAATATACAGTACAAATTAGACATATATTGAATACACATATATTCTTATTTATATTTGTTTCTTTTGAAATATGCTTTGGAGCAAATAATTTAAATAATTTACTTGGCATTTTCCTTTCTATCATTCTTTTTCAGCATAACAGGTAAGTCACTACACAGTCCATATTCTAACTTGCATTTTCACAGAACAAGAACTAGAGAAATACTCTGTGTGTGGGTGTTAGGATTACCTATAAAAGGCAGGACAAATCCTGTTGCATAACTCATAAAATATTCGTATTGACTTTAGCTGGAACTACTCATGGGAGAAGAAGTTGGTCCAATATTTGAAATCTAATGTAATTAAAATTTGAGAGCATTTAATTCCAAAACCCATTTAATACATTCACTGAATTTTAACTGTATAACAACTAATTCTGTGCCAGGTGAAAATGTAATTGACAAAAAGGAGCTAAAGCTAACAAAGAATCAGATTTGAAAGTGAAATCCCAGTATGCAGGCAGAACTTTACAGCTGGAAGGAAGGCAGGCAGGAAGGGGACCCTTCTTTGTAGGACTAGGACTGGACACTAAAACTGCTGTCCTGTCACAAAGCATATTAAATGCTACAGGTGAATTTGGGTAATGAACATGACAAATCATGGTCTGGACTGGAACTGATGTTTCATTCTCATGCTAAATATTGTCTTGATGTATTTTTTCCCAAGAAATGGATTTTTCACTTTTTAGACAGAATGTTCACCTGTTCTGTGCAACTTTCTGTAATATGTCCTCCATATACATCCAGTTTCATAACTTCAGGGTGGTCACAACATATGTGGCACAATTTTGGCACATGGTTTAAAAAGCTGCTGCATATGTTTTACGAAAATTTCAAAAAGATATGAAGCAAACGATTTTGATTTTTAAATGATATGCCTTATTTGAAAACCAGACATTTAAAACATGGCCAAACATGTCTACTATAGATAAGCATAGTTTTTTCTTTAGAATTCATGACATTTTTGACAGTTCATTGTCAGCATGCCAGTATGTCAATATTAGCTATTTCCTGGTTGAGAAGAACTATGTGGGTGAAGTCTATGACATATTCAATGGACTGCAACAGCAAAAGCTATTTTCTACCCTGGAACATACTCAGTCACTTAATATCCAGGATAGTTAATACCTGGCTAAGAAAGAAACTTTAGAAACATCCCAGCCTCCCATGCTAATAAATGCTACAGAACATTTACCAGGGTAAATATCAACTTGCAGCAAGCTGGTGTTTCACCATTCAGTTTGAAAAGCAACTTCCATTGTTGGTACAGGCTCTTGCTCCAGGCACACTCCAGGCTTGCATGTCAATTGAAACCCATGAGGAATTGAACTTGTGGTCTCATGCCACTCAAAACTGGTACCAGAAAAGGTCTTTATGCTGCAACACAGTAATATTGAAATTTGAACACTGCATTGTCTTTAAATACGCCATCTTATCTTCTTGCACATGCTCACTTAAAAGCCACACTTCTCCATTACAATCTGCCTTTGGCACTCCAAGGGTTTTCTACCCTGCAGGTTTATTACAATCCAGGTTTAACTAAGTCAGCTACAGATATTCTGACCTGATGCTTTTAAGATATATAATTAAATCATGGCAAAATACCCAACTTTCCTATATTAAGATGGCCTGTACCAATGCCTTGTCCCTATCCTTGGGAACTTCCATCTGTGTTCTGGAGAGGCTCCTGAGAATCTTCTTTTATACAGTAACCCTAATAACAGCAGAAAAGTCCAAACAGTAGTTTTCATAAATGTCACAGACCAAATTTCAAAATAATACAACTTGCAATACAAGCTACCTGTATGGGATAAACTTATAAAGAGTGACTTAAAAAGAATGAACCTAGAAAGTACTGCCAGTCACTTGGAATCCCTAAACACACTTAAAAATCAAATTTTATACTAAATTGGCACTCTGTGAGCTTGCAAAATGTCTTGACTTTCCAATGAAGTGAAAGAGAAAATTTAGCAGGAAACCAGACATCTGAAAGAGCAGACAGTAAAATGAGCACATCTAATAAATTAGCACCATGGAATTTTCTTTTCCTGATATTGCTCCTTTGGTCTTTTCAGGATTTGTAAGCTATCTTCATGTTGGACTCTCCCTGAAGATTAAATTCATGCTTCATTAGAGTACTTCATTGCATTTAAAGGTGTTTATAGGCACCTAAGTAAATTTACAGAAATCCAGATCCATAGACTTAATGGTGGAACTGAGCATCTGTTTTATGGTGCTTCTCTTTTTTTAATATAAATGCTCCTTTTCAACAAAAGCAAAGGCTTAATACACAAATGTAATGTATTCACCTGAAAAAAGTAAAAGTTCTGTAGAAACTGCCCAAAAGCTTGGGAAACAACCCTACATTCCATTTTAGTGCAATAAAATCACATTCAGTAACTTATTCCACATTTTTATAGAAAACAGTGTGCCAAGCTACTCTAAGGGTCTAGCCACTCTAAGGCTGAAATTAGGAATTAGTGAAAGAGTGAAGTAATCAAGTTAAAAAATAGTGGTGATAATAATAAAAAACCCATGACTGTTCCTCATTATCTAGCACAGGTATATTACCTTGAATTAAAACCTCTTCCAATCTCTAGAGCATTCATCATTGTTACTTTTGCCCACACTCAGATATGCTGAATCAGGAGAAGGGAATTAAACCCTTCTATGCCATTTAGTCCCACCTCATCTCTAGCAATTCAATAGAGAATTTCATGTGGTGTTTTTGCTTGCAATCTGATAAACACAGAGGGCTTGTTCCTGGCATCAGGAAGCAGCTGGGCCCAATCCTGGATGCCTGCTGAATCCTCCTCTTTCCCCACAAGCAGGTCTTTGTACCAACTCACTATCCCAACAGGATATATGTATCTTCTGCATGCTATGAATGAAAAGAAATGAACCTAAACCAACAATAATTTGTGTTTGTGTGTGTATGTACAGTCCCAGTGAAACCCAAAGTCCTTCCAGTAATTACAGAGGGAATTCAGTCCATTATATGGCATTACAGGCAAAATACAGTCAGAAAGATAGAAAATACTTTTCAAAGGGGCTTTTGCCAATTAACAGTTCTTGTTTTGTTGGGTTTTTTTATTTGAGAGGCTGTTTTACTTGACTGAGGGTTTTTCAAAATCTGAGGGGTTTCTTTAATCTGACAAGTAAAACATAACACCCCAGTGAATAGGAGGATAAAAGGTCTTCCTGAAAATATCCGTTAGGTATTGGGCATGGGATGAAATCCAAAAGGAAGTGAATTGATTTCCTAAAAGCCCTGTCAAAGCATATCTAATAAAAGAGAGGAGTTACTTGACCCCAACAGTCAGAAGAACTGCCCTCCAGACAGTGAGACACAATAAGAAACAGAGAGGCAAACTCTATGAAAGGATCAGGCATCTCATTTTCAGAAACTTACTTTTTCTTGACAAGTAAATAAAATCCTGACAGTTCTTGTTTTTTTATCTTCTCAGAAGCCTGATCTTTCTTTCGCCTTAGTGGTCTTTCTAGACATACAATATTACTGACCCTCAGTTTACAAAGCTAAATCCTAGATTTCATGGAGAATTTGAACAGGATCACTTTCTATTTATTTTGGACACTTCTTGGATTATTCAGATACTGTTGATTTTTCCTAATGGCACTGACATTTTCAAAAGTAAGATAATACAAAGCCCAGGACTGGGGGAAAAATATTTACAGCAAGTAAAAGAGCAGATGTTCTTATTTTGTACTGTAAGTGCTATAAAGTTCATTGATTGGTTATTGGTAATGAGTGATTTATACTGAATATAGTCTTCTGCAGTATTTCTCATTACTGTACATTTGAATCTGAAAGGTAGATTTGATCCTACAAAACTGCTGTTATTACTTAGAAATTACCAAACATCTTTGTTCCCTGTTGTTGTGGTTTTAATAATGGGGAGGGGGCCATAAAGATGGCTCCTGTGAGAAGCTTCTGGAATTCTTCACCCTTTCCAGCAGAGCCAATCTCTGATGACTCTGAAGATGATGGACATGCCACTGGCCATGTCTGGGCCAATTAGAAAGTTTGGTTACGCCTCTGTGATGACATATTTAAGGAAAAATCAAAACAAAGTGTGCATGCGGCTGTCTTTAGTTAGAGACTGAGGATGTGACAACATGTGAGGGAAAACAACATGGAGACACCAAGGTCAGTGGAGAAGGAGGGGGAGGAGGTGCTCTAGGCTCTGGAGCTGAAATTCCTCTGCAGGCCGTGGTGAGCCCATGGTGAGGCGGGGTGTCCCCCCTGCAGTTCATGGGATCCACAGGGGATGCAGATCCACCTGCAGTCCATGGGTGTGGTGCCAACGTTGGAGCGGGGAGATGCCAGAAGCCGCAGTAGCTGAGGATGCCAGAGGAAGCCGTAGTAGTCACAGCCCAGTGAGAGACAGAGACTGAGATAAAAGTCCCGCAGTTTGTGGAGGAGGTGACCATGTTGGAGTGGGTGGATATCAGAGGAAACTGCAGTCCATGTGGGAGACCCGGTTGGAGAGAGAGGGGCCCCCTGCTTCCATGCTGGAGCAGTTTGTCCTTGGAGGATTGCATACCGTGGATGAGTAAACCCACACCATAGAAGTTCACAGAGAACTGGCTCTTGTGGGAGGGACCCCTTGGCAACGTAGAGGAAAGACTCCTCTGCCTAAGCAGGGGAAGAAGAGCCTGGAAATGGACTGACCTGAACCCCCACACCCAGCCCCCCTTGCACTGTTGGTGGGAGGGAGGTAGGGGTGGGGAGGGAAAAGAAAGGTGTCCTTTAAAGGTTTAGTTTTACTTCTCATATACTCCTTCTAACTCTGGTAAAAATAAATTTCACTTTGCAACTTAAGTGAGCCTGTTTGTCCTTGGAGCATTTTCTCCTGGTTCCTTATCTCATCTCATGGACCCTCGTGTTAATTTTCTTTTCCCCCTCTCCTTCCCTCCTCTGCCCAGCTGTGGCAGGGGAGGGAATGAGTGAGCGGCTGCTGTGGGTGCCTGGCACTTGGCCAGGGTCAAACCACGACACCTGTCTATATGCTGCTGCATAAGGTATCTTGCCCAAAAGTGTATGTATGCCATTTTTAAAATGTGATAGAAAAACACTATATTAGAAGCACATGATATTAGAACAACACATATTTCCTTTTTCAAACATGAAAAGTAAAATTCATCCTGTGACAAAACACCTGGACAAAATCTAACCATAAGACAAGAATCATCACTTTGCCTTTTACAAGTACTTCACAATCTTTTCTCCATAAAGCTCATGAGGTAGTTGTTCCACAACCTTCTTCCATTTTTACTTAATAATCTTATTTCCAATATAGATTTGCTTTTTTAGCCATTTCTACATTACTTTGTGTTTGACTCAACACTGTTCTTTAGTTTAAGAAGTTTTATTTCTTCCATTACTTTTACTCTCCTAATATATTGATAAAACTCAATAATTTTTAATTTACAGGTGAGCCTCTTTTCTTTCATGACGTGAGCGGTACATAGTGTTGATCATCCTAGCAGGCCTTCTCAGAATCCCTCTTTCTTGAAGAGAAGCCACAAGAATTAACATGGCTAAAAGTCTTCAGCAACAAATAATAAAAAAGATTTATTCATCCTGATTAGCATTATGCACATGAACACCAACAATCATCCTTTCAAAGCACAATCTATTTATTTGTTGGAAGTTTGGAAAGAAATACAAAACCATTAAAAAGTGTTAGGAAGTGCATCAACTATTTAACATAACTGAGCATGAAATCTCAGGAGATAATTGAATACTACAGCACCTTGAAGAGTGGTATCCAAGTAAATACAGCTCTCCAGAAGTATGATAATCTAATTTTCCTGACACTTGTCTCAGGGATGTTTGAAAAATCTTTACTATGCAAAAAAGCCCTTAAGAAGAAGAAGATGAAATATGGAGCTCAAAGAGCAGAACAGTAGTTTCCAATGAATCAATGAACATCGTAAGTTATGCACAGTAATCTGCTACTCTTTAGAATGTGTACTAATAATGATGAGTGGTTAAAAAACTCCATTTAGGCAGCCTTTTTGGTGGGGGTAGGGAAAGGCACAAGTCATGCATGAGAAATACTTTCACATGCCTGTCAGGTCTTCAATACTCCTTTTTAAGAAACCATTATGATACATATTGTAAACATTAAAGATGAAGAAATACAATTTTTTTCCTCCTCTTAGTAATGTATACAGACTTGAACATGGTAAGATTTTATACAGGCTCAAAATGAACCTACAATTGCCAAATAAATTACTCCTTTGTTCATGCTTTCAGGAAAAAAACAACAAAAGGCATGAAAAGGAGAGTAAAATGTAAAAACAATCCTTAAAGAGACTAAAGGAAAAAAAAAGCACACGTGTAAATTCAGAGATTAATTAAAACATAGGGAAATATTTTACATGCCTTAATATAAACTATTCCAGTCTATCTAACACAGTTCTCTGTGGAAGAAGAGGAATGAAAACAGTTATGTTTATGGTACACAATTTAAATACCAGTACTTAATGTGTCCCTTTCTCTGTCTCCCAAATTCTAAATGCTCAAAAAGGTAAAAATTACATGGAATTCTCTAAAGCCTTTGCTACCATCCCACTCATCCCCCTCAACATTCTTATCTCTAAATTTGAGAGATATACATTTGATGACTGAACTGTTAGAAAGATAAGGAAATGGCTGGATGGCTGCATTGGACAAAGATTTATTGTCAATGGTTCAGTGACCAAACGGACACCAGTAATGAGCGGTGTTCCTCAAGGGTCCATTTTGGGACCAATAATGTTTAATATCTTCACTAATGGCGTAAGTGATGGGATTGAGTGCATGCTCAGCAAATTTGGGCATGACACCAAGATGAGTGGTGCAGCTGATTTGGTACATGGATAGGATGCTATCCAGAGGGACTTACAAGGCTTCAGAAGTGAACCCATGAAAAACTCACGAAGTTCAATATGGTCAAGTGAATGGTCCTGCACCTGGGTCTGGGCAATCCCAGTATCAATACAAACTGGGCATGAATGGATTGAGGGCAGCCCTGAGGAGAAGGGCTTGGCAGTACTGGTGGAGGAAAAACTGGACATAATCTGGCAATACATGCTTACACAGCCCAGAAAGCCAATGATATCTGAGGATGTATCAAAAGCAGCGTGGCCAGGATGGTCGAGGGAGGTGATTTTGCCTGTCTGCTCTCAGCTCTCCTGAGATCTCACCTGGCGTCCTGCTCTGGGACCTAGCACAAGAAAGAATGGGTGCATTAGAAGGAGTCCAGAGGAGTGTCACAAAAATTATCAGAGGGCTGGAACAGTCAGAGACAGAGAGCGTTTGGGTTGCTGAGCCTAGATAAGAGAAGATTCTGGGACACCTTACTGCATCCTTTTGATATATGAAGTGGATATAAGAAAGACGGAGAGAGACTTTTTGCCAGGGCCTGTAGTGTCAGGACAAAGGGCAATGGTTTTAAAATGGAAGAGTAGATTTAGACTGGATATAAGAAAGAAATTCTGTACAGTGAAAGAATCCTTTCCAGTGAGGCTGGTGAGGCAGTGGAACACGTTGCCCAGAGATGTTGTGGATGTCCCATCACTGCAACTGTTCAATGACCAGGTTGGCTGGGGGTCTGAGCAACCTGGTCTAGTGAAACTTGCCCCGACCCATGGCAGGGAGGTTGCACTAGATGATCTTTAAATGTCTTTTCCAACCCCAACCACACTACGATTCTATGAAAATGAAAATTATTTAAATTATAGGCACCAAGACCCACTAGAGAAAAAAATAGTATTTATTTCTCAAAAGGACCTTCTAGAATGTAAAGACCAGGACCACAAAATATCAGAAGAAACTTACAGAAAACAATGGGAATTACGTGCTTAAGTGCTTTTGCAGACCTAATCTTTCATGTTGACCATGTTTCTGGGGGATGGGCTGAGCATCAGTCAGCAGGTGGTGAGCAACTGTATTGTGCATCACTTGTTTCTCTTGGGTTTTATTCTCCCTCTCTATTGTTTCATTACTACTATTATTGTTAGTATCATCACTATTATTATATTTTGTTTTGTTTAAAGTATTAAAATCTTATTATCTCAACTGACAAGATTTACTTTTTCTCTCTGATTTTCCTCCCCACAGGGGGTTGGGGTGGTGGGCAGTGAGTGAGTGGCTGGGTGGTACGTGTTTGCTGGCTGGGGTAAATACCCAACAGCCCCTAAGGCACAGCACCAACCACCAGAACTTGGCTGCAAACTGGGGTGTGTACAGATAATCATAACCCTTTCAGCGTAATTAATGCAGCCCACAGTACACCCACTGTAGCACTCATGCACTCAAACTGTATCCCAGTTTTTGACAGAATAGAAGATAATGTCAAAGGCCCAGCTAAAGTCCAACTAAACTCATCTACTCACAACTCCACTGTTTCTACCCTTGTCCATGGAGTCAATATTGTGATCATAGAAAGCTATCAAATTGGTCAGGCATAGTCTTACCCTGGTAAATCCATGCTGGTTGTTTCAAATCACCTCGTCTTTCATACATGCAGGAATGAATTTACTCCATAACTCTTTAGTAGACTGAGCCAAAGACAAGCCTCTATTTCCCCAAATCCTCTTTCTTTCCCTGCTTGAAGATGGGTATGAAGTTTTCCTTTCCTATGTCATCATGAACCTCCTCTTGAACAACAAGATCTTTCAAAGACCAGAGAGAACAGCCTTTAAATGACGTGAGCTGGTTCCTTCAGCACCCTTGGATAGAAACCATCTGGTAGCATGGGTCTGAATAAAAAAAAGTCTTAAAAGGTCTCTGACACAGTGCTTCTTCACTCAAATTCTGCCACTTAGCTCATTGATTTAGAAGGCCTGAGGACAGATCTTCCCAGTAAAAATCAAGACAAAAAGGCATTGAGATTTCTGTGTACTTGTCCGCTCTTCCACTACTCACTGGACAGTGGACTCACAGGGGTTTTTCTCCTCCTTCTTCTGTCAATTCACTTTCAGATGCACTTTAAACCCCTTTGCTGACTTTCGTTCTACTCCACAGGTCCATGCTTGAGACATGTTTTCATAATCCTTCAGAGAGCCTGTCCCTACTTCCATGTTCAGTGGACCTCCTTTGTGCATTTGAGCTCTCTCGGGAGTTTCCCATTCCCTCACGCTTGGTATGCTTGCTTGACTTGCTGCACATCAGAAAGGACAACCTTGGTGCTTTGAGGAAACTCTCCTGGAAGATCAGCTGGCTTCCTGGAACCCTTCCTCTACAGGGTAAAGTGTGTTGGACCATGCCAAGAAGGTCCCTAAATGATCTGCTCTCTGTAAGGCCAGAGCTCTGACTCTTCTATTACTTCTCTGTTCTATTACCTCTTACTTCAGAATCACATAATCGCAGCTTACAAGGCTGCCATTGCCTTGCACATCTCCAGCCTTGTTCTTCCTTGCTTGTAGCTGCAGGTACAGCACTTCTATCCTGGTTATCACCTTCACTGCCTTTCCAAGAAATCATCTGGATGTACTTCAGAAATCTCCCACATTGCTTGCACTCTAACTTTTTACCACTTATCAGCCAGCTGAAGTCCCTCATGAGTATCAGAGCCTGCAATTTTGAGGCTTCCTCCAGCTGCCTAAAGGTTTCCTCCACTTCCACCTCTTGACAGCATTTAGCAGAAGTACCATCACACCTGTTTAGCTGTCCTCTGCTCCTGACCGCCACGCTCTGGGCCAGTTTGCCCCATAGGGAATTCCAACACTGCAGTAACCCCTTTGCACAGAGCACAGCTCTGGATCCTGTCCATCTCCTCCATGCTCTGCAACACTCCCATCCTTTTAGTCACCTCACTGCTTTCTGTAACCCCACAGAAGGTCCTGGCTTGGTGACTGTACAGGGACACCTAATCCCATTTGTTCCATATACTCTCTGAATTCAGGCACAGACAATTGGGATGGGACTACAGTCAATTTTTCACCAGGTGAGAACAGGAGAGCTTCTCCCATTACTCTGTTCCCCTTGTGCTTTCTCATGGCCTCCCAATCCTCACTAGGTCAAGCCCTCTGATGTCATCCTAAATAAACAGATATGCAGGTAATTTTGATTTTTAGGCCTAAATGCAGCAGTTCAGACTAGAAATCAAATTAAATTTTATGTTATCAGAACACAAATGTGCCTCAAATTATTATCATTGCTCCTTATTATCTTTTCCCTCATTTTTTATTTAAAATGAGCTGATTTAGCTTACATTTTAAAAGTCAGTTCTTAGACTAAAGTAAGGCCTCAAAAGCAAATTGTAGACTTCCAGTAATAGTATTATAAAAGAAATTCTGGCACAATATTTAGTGTTGTAGTATAAACAACAAATAATTATGGTATAATGTAGTATCATCGCTAAGGAAACCATATTTGTGGTAATTCCAATTCATTGTTCACTTTAGATCCTTATGAGCAATATATTATTTTGCAACACTTCTTGAGAGTATCCTCTAAAATCCCTGTATATGGGATAAAGCTGAAAATCTGAATACTTGTCTGATTTGATTGGATTTTTTTTCCATATAAAAAGAACTAATAATAGGGTGAGATTCAAAGTATCAAAAATACATTATATATATTCCATTTTCTCTCTTTATTTCCCCATTAATTTCTTTCTTTTCATTTCTAGGCATTAAAAGTGGTACGAAACGATCAGCAATCAATGCAGTATGTCTCTAGTCTTGCATTAGCTCACATAGCAGGCCTGATAAATTGGCTATGATTTCAGGAATTTATATAGCTCTCATTATCTTTTTCTTCAACAAAGGAGGTTTAGAAAAGCAACATCCGTCCTCTTGCATATTGTACTCTAAATGTAATATAAACCAGTTATATTAGCACTTACCTATATAATTAGTGGAACAAAGCTCTTAATAGAACAATTTAATACAGACCCTTCACACATTAAGCCAGTGTTATGCCCTTTTTACTCTCAAGGAATTGTTGAATTCTAAAACCAACCCACATACTTTCTATAAAAATAAAGTGGCCATGAGGCTACAGTGAAAAAAAAAGTAATTGTGTTTGCCTTTGAAGTATTTATTTTATAAGCTTATAAATATACATATATAGGTATATACTCTTCATACACATTAGTTATCATCCTTTCTTCCCAATCAGAACTTGAATTTGTACCAATCCTACATCCATTTGCCTTTACAATTACTACTTTAATCTCCTTTCTTTCTAAGCTTTCTGAATCCACTGCTTATAACCCCTTTAAGCATATTTGTCTGCCAGGTCCCTCTCAGATCATTTCATCTGCTTTCCCACCTACCTTTGTGCTTAAGCATTTAAATCTGTATTCTGTCCTGAACTTCCCAGACATTTAGCCATTTGTATCAAATGTATAACCTGTGCATTTGTGAGTCCAGTCTGTGTTTTTAACACATGAAAACTGTCCTCTGCCTTTCTACTCTTTCCTCATGAGCTCAGAATCAACATGAATAATTTTTCTTTTTGACTTGCCTATTGACTTAAATACTGTGATAACATAAACACCACGTCTTATAAATAAGGCAGGCTCTTAACATACACATCAGAACTCTAATAATTTATCACATTAAACATGCTAATGGTGCAGTATTATCTTTGTGTATTGTATCCAGCCAAACTCACCATAGCTTCCATCGTTTTTCTCAGCTATTTCAACATTATTTTATTTATTTCTGACAGACGTAATTTTTCCTTACCCATATCCATCCATAATATTACTCAATGTCTCTTAGCTCACTGTTATGGTGATAATATCTCTTTCTTTGTATTCCTGTTATGCTGCTCTTCTTTCCTTATGGCATCAAATTTAAATATTTCTCTCCACTTTCAAAGCCCTTGTTGATGACTCCACCATATTATCATTTATTTTAGAGATGCTGATGATCAGTGATGCTAATCTCACGTCCACTTACTAAATTTTCCAGCTTTCAACTCAGCTTTGCCCTTCGTGGCTCTGCAGGCTGAGCAGAATCCCTGTAAGCATTTGCTTAGTCACCTTGTTACCCCCCCTCAAATATTGCTTTTCCACAACACCTGTAAGGAAGCTCAACAGTGAGCAGACTGCCATGATGCTAAGAATAATTTTTGTGCCTCCCTATATGACTGAATTCTCCCATCTTTTGCTCTCTTCTTGCTATCCTATTTAATGAGTAGATGTAATCACTTTAAGTAATGATGGTGTCTTTCTCTTGTACTTCTATGTGTAAGTAATTTAGTACAGTTCTCAAGTGCTATGATGATACCAACAAATAATATTCAAAAGAACTTACTACTTCCATTCTGATGGTTGTTTGCCTTTGGGTAGTACTGCTGTTATTTCTATTCTAAAACTGTCCCGCTGTTAATCCATTGAGGTTGTTGAGGAAGACCCATTTTTGGAATGTTTCTTCAGCAGTCAGGAAACCTCCACGCAATATGACAAAAACGGTCAAAAAAAGCAAGCTCCCAATCAAAGCATAACATGAAGTGTAGGCATAGCCCACATTGTCTTGACTCATTTCTTATTATGTTTAATGAATTGCTTGTCAGCTACTTATGCGAACCAAGAATTCCATATCTGAAAAGCTGGAATCTTAAAACCAAAGGATCTGAATAATACGAGCTGAAACAATCACCTGGATAATTTGTTAGCAGCTATTCCATCCTACCGGAGGCAAAAAATAGTCATGAAGATGTCAAGCTCCCACATTAATTCCTTCCAGTAACTCTGCCATTTGTCAGTGAACACCATTTGGGGGATTGAATGCTCTTCTACAGAGTAGAAAAATCAGAGCACTGTGCAATGGTCCTTAGCCATTTTATGTCCGGGCCTTGTCGTTGCCACCTTCTCCAATTTTGCCAAGACTCCCTCAAATATCTCTGCAGCCATATGAAGCCAAAAGCTGTATGCCAGAGTACACTGAAAGTCAGAAGGAAAGGGTGAAAAAGGAAAGGAAATAAGAAATAAACCCACTGCTGTCCTTCTGCTAATGCACAGCACTAGTGACACGATTTACCATGCAACAGTGATAATTCAGTACTATCAGTAGTTGTACTTTTTGTAAGTGCAAGAGAAGCCAGAAAGTCGAATAATGACTGCAAGAAAAAAAAAAGTAGGATTCCTCAGTGTGCTCCTCTCTCTATGTTTATGCAAGTAATCTATGAAATATATTTCATAAGAGGACGTAGAGTGTTATTGAGCAAGTTGCCTTTTCCATGCTTTGGAAAATTGTATTTGACAGATATTGAAGAGGAAACATCCACAGTTGGTTGTTTTGGCCTTCTACATGTAGCTGACATCACTTTATTAATTTGGGGTTTTTTTTTAAATAAAAATGTGAACTCTTAATGCATAATGAATAGTTCAAAAAGGCAAAAAAGGGGCATCAGTTTATGTCATAAACTGGCTTCTTGCCTGCTCCAAGGATGTGACAGAAGACATATAGAGATTATTTTCTCCACAAACAAAGTCATTTGCCATGTAATTTGACAAATCACAAAATGGGGGTAATGATAAAAACCCCCTCTATTTTATATTAATTATCACTTCTTTTATAGCTTTCAGATTCCTTTTTCATAGACATCAATAGCTTCTAGTATTCCTGTATCTCAGCATCTCAGAAAAATGTATGTTATTGTGCAGGTTTTTGCAACAGAGACCAGACATTAACCCCATTTCACAAAGATCTTGGCCAGCCCCTATTCACTTCATGTAATATTAACCTTCTTAATCTGTAGCTGGATGCCAAGGCCTGGTCCTTGATAGGTACCCAGAGATGATGTATTTCAGTGATCCTAGGGTAGGTATAGTGTAGACTCATAGAACACTTGTATGTTACTAGGGTAACATCATTCTGGTTTTCAAAACAGTAGGAAGTTGTCAATAAATAAAATTAACGACTACAAAATGATAAATAAAATTTGCTGTGTCATTATTGAACTATATGGGACAAATTATATTACTGTGATTCTGTGAAGACTATGAAGGCTTCCAATGACTGCTCACAAATATGTCCCTTTTTATGGAATATGGATAACTTGACCACTGCTAAAAAATACTGAAGCAAAGTTTTGTATAAACCACTTCATAATATTTTTTCTGTTCATACCTTGTTGCTTCTTTTTTCTCAAACCCATGCAAAACTTCTTCTTGTTTTTTTTTACATTTTCCTAATTAAGATCCTCACTAATTTTCCTATTTTTAGTAATTTCATAATATTGATTCCATTCTGATTGTGCAGCAACGCTGTCTGCATTTCCAAAGTATGTGTGAGTCACTGTTCTATACCAGACTGATATATTTCAGTATGCACGTGAGACAGCCTGTTTCCAAAAAGGAGTCAGGATGATACTATTACTTCTCAATCTCTCTCACTTTCAGTTTTTAACTTTGTCCTGGCACAAGGACTCAAAATCAGATCTAGAACAAACGTATCCATTTTAAAATTACAGCCTGGCTGTTGTTGACAGTGTAGTATTGAATAAATGTAGTTGTTTTTTCCTTCCCTCTAGTGCTTTCATCCTGAGTTCACAGAATTGTCAGTCTTTGCATACAACAGCTGCACACAAGCAGTGGCAAGGAGAGACTTCAGTGGCTACAAGTGCTTCTGCTTCTCATTATTCTATCTCATCATATCATGCATTTTTGCAAAGTCACAACACAAATGCATCCAAATCAGATGTTGTCTCAGTTACAGCACAGGGCCTGAATGAAGCATCAGTTCAGGGACGGGCTTCTGACACAATTACATAGCATCATTCAGGAATGTACACTGTTATCTATGTAATTGTCCTCCCTCCTTTTTTGACTTTGAGTCTCCTTTCACCGCCAAATCAGGACCCACAATACCCTTCCATATACAACACTGGAAAAATTTACTGTGTGAACACATTAAACAATGAAAATCTGAATGAGCAACTTTCAGTAATCATAAATCATATGTAAGGTGGCTATGAAATGAAAATTAAGTACAATAAAGCAGTACTGAGAAATGCTAAATACTGCATATACCCAGCAAAAAGAAATTACAATCCGTGAGAATAATAGTTCAAATTTTCTGGCATATGAACATTCATAATTGTCTGATATTGGATGTTCTGCATTAGTGTATTTATGGTTTGGAGGAGCTATACTAAGATCAAAAATTTTCATCCTGCATGGTAATTCCATCAGGAACAAACACAATAAAAGGTATTTCTGTTGATGTTCATAAAAGCATTAAATTCAGTTATGAAACCTTATGCTATATAAGAGGAGTTCAATTTTTCAAAGAAAAGAAATAACGAGCTGTCTTTGTTGGAGGAAAGTTAAATTGATACAAGCAACCTATCAGAAGCAATTATGCTGATTCATGTTGTAAACATCATTCCAGTGTGTGCCCACCTGAAAATGTAGAAGTATGACATTTAGTGCATCAAATTTAGCTTTGTCATTGCCTTATCTACAGGGTAGAGAGCTTTGCAGACATCTCCCAGGAGAGAAAAATATCCAGTTAAACCCCCTTCAAAAATACCCTTCATTTATAACTTGAAAACCAAATTTCAGTTGAAGAAAGAATTATTTGAGAATTTTCTTTTCAGCATTTCTCTACACTCTACATAGACAGAGTGCACTGCAGTTCTATAAAACAGCCATTGTGCCAACTTATCTAATCACAGCTACATGAAAAGAAGCTCTGAAATTTATTTAGATCACATAGTCAGCATGATCCCTGAATAAGGAAAATGTGTAATTGCATAGCTCAGGGGCAGATTCAGGTGTGCACGGTGACCCAGAAAGTCACATTTCAGTCCCCTGCTCCCTCCTTGCAGTGGGAGCAGCGGGAGCCAGGCGTGCACCAGGGGAACTGGGATGCCCTCCTGACAGCCCAGCTGCTGTGAAGAGAGTGCTGGGGGTCACAGACACAGCGGGTCTCTCACTTCTGCCTCCTTTAGACTCCCCCATGAGCTCACACAGGGGCAGCAGTCTGGGGAAACAGCCCCCATCTACAGAGGCACGGAAGCAAAAAAAATCAGCCCGTAGCATTGTGTGTTTGCATATCTAAGAAGGAGTGGGACATTTCCATGGCATTGGATTATCCCTACTCTTTGTGCAACCAATTCCTCATGTGCTACTCACTGAAGCCAGGAACAATTTCAACCCTGATGCTCACTGGTTTTTCAAGAACTGTTACTGCGAGTGTCTCAGAAAAGGATGGTCTGAGGTGGAGAGGAGATGATCATCTACAGAATACAGAATGGAGCAGTATCACAGCTTGTTTTTCCCCCTGCTAACAGGGCATATAACCGGCAAAGCCTAACACAATGTGCAGTTTCTGTCTGTGCAGTTAGTTTTACCTCAAGACAGAGAAAAAAAAAGTCTTCTTATTATGAAATTATACTACTGACACCATAACTAAGATTGAAAAAGGCTATTACTGATGTAAGTGACTCCAAATAAGGTTCTTTATTCATTTTGAATAGCTATTCAAAATGAAGTATCAAAAAGATATTAACTCTTTGGGGAATAATTTCTTTGCTCACCTGAAAATATACTGGGCCAAAGCCTTTCCTGGTTCACAAAAAAAAAAAAAATTACAAGGAACATATCATAGCATCAGCTTTCTAGTTAATATTCTTTCACTCATTAAAAATAAATAGCTTTTATTTTTGCAAAGTCTTGATGTGAACTACTGCTTGGGCTGTTCTTATTATTTATAATTGCATTATTCATTATTAGGATGTTGCTATAAAGCACTTCATTGCAACATTGAAAATCAGCAAATACATATATATATTACATGGGAAAAAAAAGTTCCAGAGGGCAGACTTTGGCCTGTTTAGCAGTTCAGTTGACAGAATCCCTTGGGAGGCAGTCCTGAAGGACAAAGAAGACCAGGAAGGTTAACCATTCTTCAAGAAGGAAATCTTAAAAACATAGGAGCATAGGAGCGGGTCATCCAAATGTGCTGAAAGATGAGCTGGTGGGGAAGATCCACCTGGATGGGCAGAGGGATTTGGCCAGAACTCAGGGCAAAAAGGAGACTTGAAGAAGGAGCTGGAAACTCAGAGGGACTACAAGGATTTTGCGAGGTTATGAAAGGGGAAAATTAGAAGGGCCAAAGCCCAACTAGAACTTAATCCGGCTACTGCTGGAAAGGACTAAAAAAGGTTTCTATAAGTGCATTAGCAACAAACGGAGGGCTAAGGAGAACCTCCATCCTTTATTAGATGCAGGGGAAAACATAGTGACAAAGGCTGAGGAAATGGCTGAGGTACTTCATACCATCTTTGCCTCAGTCTTTTATTAGTTAGATCTGTTGCACCAGGTATCCATCCATTCCCTGAGCTGGAAGACAGAGATGGGAAAAAAGAGTGAAGTCCCCATAATCCAAGGAGAAAGAGTCAGTGACCTGCCATGCCATGTACACAGGTTTTAGCTTGTTTCAGACAACATCTGACCATCAGTTGACTGTTGCCTAAACAATTCAGCTGGAGTTCATCTGTGTGTAGCAATATGGTACAGCACCGATTCCTAATTAGTAGATAGTGTTAACATAGTTATTCACCACCATCGGGTGAACAGTCCATGAGTCAGAACA
Organism: Pomatostomus ruficeps; assembly: GCA_013400735.1. Lineage (NCBI taxonomy): Eukaryota > Metazoa > Chordata > Aves > Passeriformes > Timaliidae > Pomatostomus > Pomatostomus ruficeps. The sequence continues at coordinate 63,780 of VYZT01054820.1, forward strand.
GAAGTGTAATGCAGAGCAGAACAGGTAGAGATGAAGTGCAGATGCCTGATGCTGTAATCACAAATCACAGTGGTCAGTGGCTGGTCACTTAGTCAGGTGCAATGACTGTCAAGGATAACAAAGAGAACAGAAAAAAATAAATAAGACAGATTTGGAAACCAGTGAAGAAAGACCGAGTGAGACAATCTGTCTCAGAGCAGCTTGGTAATTAGCTAATTGCCAGTTTATCATAAGTATTACTTTTAGATAAGTGCTAAGAATATACACAAATATACTTTGCCAAGGAGTCTAGATGTTTAAGACCTGATAGCGACATCAGAGATCTATGAAAAAACTTGATTTAAAACTTCACTGAATGTGATTTTAGATTTTTAGGCTCATATCTGTGTCTTGATACATTTGAAGTATGGCATTTTTGTGCTACCAGAAAACAGAGGTATTTGTCTGCCTGTTTTGTGTTTTATTTTTATTACACACTTGAATTATTTGCTACAGTATTCACAGAACTTTTATTTCTCTAGTTCAGAAAATACCATTCTATTTTCTGGGGGGGGTTGATGGCCATTCCAAGACTGATTATGCAAACCCCCAACATTTTCTTGGATCGGGGTACTCTTCTTTTTTTCCCTTGTTCTAGATATTTGAATAAGATTTTCACTCTATGGTAGAAGAGTTTGCAGTAACTTTGACTGTCATGGCACCAGATATATAAGTATCTTTCACACCTAGGCAACATAATAACAAATGATGCAGAAACACACACATCTTTTTTTCTACTATTCCATCACCTACATTTATAATTTTATTGCTCCCAAACCCAATAATATTAACTATTCAAAAAGTAGCTCGATATTTAATTTTGAGCATTTGAATGTTCCAATTTCCCACACAAACATGAGCCAGCTGTACTACCTCAATGGCATCACCTAATGGTGAATTTTACCAGTTAACAACAGAAAACATGGGATCTGCTTCCTGTGAGGAAACTGTGTGATTCAGCTTGAAAATCAGAATGAAACATTGCTTCCCCACAAAAACTAGATTTTCACTTTATGTTGTCATTAGTTTTAAAAACAATTTATTAGCTTTGTGGTAGTTTTTCAGTCAGGAGTTAAAGACTGATTACTTCTCATTGTTTGTTTTACTGAAGTCTCTTCTCTTATGTAGCTTATCTTAAAACTCTAACACCTACTGTCACCTAGGATAAATTACCACAGTCCTACCACACTGACTGCAATTGGACAAACTATCCAAGAGAAATTTGTGCCAGAGAATTTTTAGAGACACATTTTATATCACTGTATTTGAGAGTCATTGCCATATTTTTTACTTTATGGGTTATAATATTTGACACTGAACAAAACAAAACCAAATCCAGCCAGGATCCTACTACCTCTTCCACTATGCAACACCAGCTGCTTCACAAGAAGGCCAAAAGGCAGTTGCTATGTATTATACCCTCTATCAGTTTTATCACACTCCCTTACATTCAGATACTGGCTTAAAACCTGCCATGAGTTGTCTTCCTTGTAATAGTTCTTCTTTGGCACTACTCAGGAGTGTAAATCAAGATATTGTTACTCATCACAGTCTCTAATTGATAATTGAGGTATGTTACATTTATACTTTCAGCAATAAGAGTCATTTTCACGGTATCATTCAAAACTATACACAAAATTCTTCAAGAGTTTTGAAATGGCCGCCTTTCCACAGCTGTTTCAATCTAGAATATGTATAGATCTATAAATCTACCATATCTTTATTCATAGGCACTCAGAGAAAGAGAACTCCTGGTCTCTTTTACAATAGCTTTATTTATTCTCTTTATGAGATAGCTTCTGTATTTCCTCTGATTAATTTCAAAGGCAATGAATAAAATCTACAGCTATCTGTTCCTGGGTATTCACTTGGTAGCTTCCTTTCCCTCTAGTGATAGTCCTATGGTTACAACATTTTACATTTGCCAGCATCTGGATTCATCCCACTAGGCATTTTCTGAGCCTAGGACTCTGCTCCTTAAAGGTTTTCTTTGGTTACTTTAAAAGAGTGTTCCAAGTAATTTTCTGTGTAAGTTTTTGATGCTTAAATCCCCCATCTTAGTAGCTCTTTTGTAATCTTACCAAAAAAATAGGAGTTTGATATCTTTCTTTTGCTTTCCTTTCACCAAATTTATTGAAGTCTTGTTGGCTATTAAAATTCCATCACAGAGTGAATCTTCTGCCCTCTGCATTTTAAGCAGTTAGAATTAAGTCTCAGTTTGCACTTTGTATCTGATTCATTACAAGAAAAATATGGTGGCACTATTTTGCTAAGATCAAAACCAAGTGTTAGATCTAATTTGAAAAGGACAAGGGACAGACAGCAAGAAAAAGATAAATTAAATGGCTTATTAAATTTTACTATCACCACGTAGTGACTTGTAGTGTTCACTATAAACCAAATATAAGCATTATACTAACCTGTATGCATGTAAAGTTGAGAGGAGTTAAAGCAGTTTGAAAATAATGCCAGAAATTAAAGTCTGGCAGTCTTTAATTTCTGACAGAAACAGTCATTGATCTGTTTAACCCAAAGTCATCTATTATTTATTAACTAAAGAATTAAATATGTTACTAGTCATTAAAAATGTAATAGTTCAAAATTACATATGTTAAAATATTTCAATATGCAAATAAAGAATATTTCAGGCAGTCTCTGGCATACATTTCTCCACGTTGTCTTCTACCAGGCAGACTTTGTCACCATTTTCAGACATATACTTTCCTTTATAAAAAGGCAAAATACTGTGTTCCAATCATTAAAGTGAAAGTATCTTTGCAAAAGATCTTCACATTCAGTACAACTTCTTTGAACTTTTTCAGTTGTTTCTCTGCGTAAGCGCAGTGGCTAATACTGGCTCTACTTTTGTTCAGCATTGGGAAAAAAAAAATCAATTGCTTATAGGCCACTACTATTTTTCCTTCCTTCAAGCTGTGTCATAGTCCATAAAGAAATAATCCATCACTGCAATATATTTTCTTCACAGCTGTGACAATAAATTCCTCTTTTTGTTCTCATCTTATCCCAGGCAGTTCCACTGCCTTTGCTGGAGTTACTCCCGATTTTCACCACTGTCAGTGGAAGCTGAACCAGGCTGAAGAAATAGTCACAGCCACGTGCACTCTGTGAAGTGTATCTATGAATCACAAAATATTTTAAAAGCTATACTCCTGGTTTTAGTAACTGAAAAACAGTTCATCTAGGATTTAATTTTTAGCCCCAAAAGGTCCTTTTAATTCAGAAGGACAAGACATGCACATACATTAGTCATGTATTAAAAAGCTTTCACATTTGTAAGGCTGATATTAACTCATTGCATACTGTAATTTATTTTGATTGATGTGAGCTGCTCTAAATTTCCTGTCACACAAACCAGTGGCAGACCAAACCTAATCCTATGACAGAAAGATTATGCTACATAAAATATAAACAGGGATAGGAAAATTCACCATAAATATTCATGTGTTTGTACTTGGAGTTTTCTATTTTCATAAATCCACTATGTCTCACCAGAGTTCTTTAATACATTATTTTAATTTCAAACACCCTATTTGAAAATTCAAGTATATGTATGATTCAAAGTGAGGCCAAGCTAAATTCAGAGGTTGTCATTTATAATACAATAATCCATGCGGAAAAAGGAGAGGTAATAAGAAGATATACACATCTCCTCAGACGAGACTAGGATTTTAGTGTTTTAAGAGATAACATTGACCATCATCATGTGAAGGTCAATACTCACTTGCCAAATGTACTGTAAACTTCAATGGTCTGAAGAATGAGGAATCAATATATAAGGCCTTGCATTTTCATGATCATTTATGGTAACTAAATGCAAACCCAGTATAGTTTGTTTTAATTCAGACCAGTAATATTTCACCTAAAAGTAACACTATTTTAGCTACAAAGTCAGCTACTCTGCCTTGCAAAACCCCTGTACCGATATTGCCCACAACAGGCAAGAGCTCAATGTGCCCAATACAGTAATGTCCTCTCCTTGTGCTTAGATTGCAGGATGCTGGAGGCAAAGGAGTTTGCTTGGGGCCCAGAAACACCATCCCAAACACTTTAGGGAGGAAACATCTCACCAGGTACTGCCAAGGGTGACTCTGACTACCCTGAGCTGTTGGAAATGCAGAAAGCAAATTCTCTAGTTATTCCAGCATGGTATATGCATTTGCTTCTCCTGCCCAGGTTATGAAAATTGACAGCTACAGCAAAGAAAGTACCAAGATGCAGGCAAACATCTCTCTCACTTACAGGAACATTATTATCTAGAAGGTAAGAAGAAGTCAAAGAGATTAAGGGAGTAGGGGATAATCCTAATTAACTGAACTATTAGCAATTGTGGCTTTCATAGGATCTTTAGCAGGGTGTTGATTTTGGGGGTTCATTTGTTGGGGTTTGTTGTTTTTTTTTTTTGATAGGATCTTGTTAACTAAAGTTTAACTAAGCAAAAAATCTTTCAAAGAAATTGCTTGATACTAAAAAAATACAAATTACAAGACTAATAAACATAAAGGGATTTAAAGATAAATGTTTTGTCACCTGATTTCAGTGTTTGGGTCACAAACGCTTTTCTACAATAGAGGAAGACAGGAATTTCCTTTTTAATGTTTTATTTTTGGACAGAAAGGAGTGCTGAGAGCTTCACAAAACCACCTGGCTCTTCAAGCAAGAGACTCAAGGAAGAAAACACTAAACACTTTGAACACTAAACACTAAAGCTTTGAAACCAATACATAAAATTTTGCAGAATGGGGTGAGATGAAGTTCTATGAAGTCAAGGAAAAATGGATTTAAAAACAGCAAGCTGAAAAGAGAATTGACTATTTAGGAGCTCAAAACAGCCTCAAAGGAGACCCATCTTGCCATGCCATGTAGTTAGTTGTGGCAAATTAAAAAAAATACCTTTTTTTGTGATTACAGCAATGCTGTTTATCAAATTCTAATGTAACAGATTTAGTCATTTGACACAATGATATTCCAAACTGCAAGGTCTATATGGATCAGACACTAGTTTGCATTCGTTTTAGCACCAGAATCTGAAGGAACCAAGGAAAAATAACCTGGAAAAAATTCCTGACAGCATTAAACAGCTTTAAGGCTTCAGGTCCCATTAAAAGGCCTCAGGTCCTATTCTTCATACTGGACAGCCTGATCTCAGAGAGCCATGTGTAAATCCATCTAATAGGATTTTTAGTTAAGTAGATCAAATTTTATAACTTCAGTCCCTGCCAAAGAGTGGATTTTTCTTTACAAGCCAGATAACTTTTTAGACCTTCAGAAACTGCCTCTTCCCTACAAATGGAGCAGAGAACCAGAAAGAATTTAGTGGCTTGTACCAGACAGGTCTTTCAGACATATCAATTAAGGTACTCTGTTATTATCACAGCCAATATGGCATAACCCCTTACTAATAAAAGCAGGGGCAAAAGGGAATGTAATGTGGTATTTGTATGCAACCCACACGCTTAGGGCAGGACAAGGCCAGGGCAGAGCCCCTGACAGGTGAATGCCGGAGTATTAGGAGAGTGTTTGCATTTCTACAAAGAGGTTTGCCTTTTGCCACACTATAGTTTCAGAATTGCCACTTTGGTATGTAGGGATGACCCTGCAAGAAGTTAGAGCTGTCTTTCTTTCCAAACAGTAGACAGAAGATGTAGGCTGCAGAAATGGAAACAAAGAGCTGCAGAACTGTTGCCCCAGAGTCCTCATGCTCAAGCAGAACCCAAAAGCACTGCAGAGAGCTGGAGACAAGCAAAGGACACCATGCAAATATGAAACAAAGCTCATGACTGATGTTTGGTAGAAGAGAGACAGGAGAGAAGAGAGGGGAGAAGCTCAGAGTGCACCAGCTTATGCTTGTTCTCCAGATCACTGGGGAAGGAAAACACAACACCCACCCAAAGCATGCCACTGGTAGCTGCAACAGGAATGAAAGGTGCCAAGAGCAGAAACAGGTGCCACAGCTCACTGGAGCATGATCCACTCCTTTGCTCCTGCTCTGCACACATTCAAACAGCTTGGAGAGGTCTCTGGAGACTAAAGGCCAAGTTTTCCTGTTGACACAAAAATTAAACGCTTTTCAACCTAAAATGAATACTTGTCAGTACTTGAGGGTGTGTTAATAACTGAGCATGGCTATCCCAAAGCATCTTCCACTATTCACTTTTGACAGTTCATCTTGACTCTTTTAAGATCTTTGATTCTGCTCCCAAATGGATCAAAAAGGATGAAACAAGATGAAAGAGAAACAAGTTAAGCCCACACTGCAGTGGAAAGTGGCTGCTGAAGATATAGCAAGCATGTATATTGCAGATATTATCACCTATGGTTTAGGTTTAGTGGTTTTTCCCTATTAGTTTAACCTGCACTCAAACCCTTCAATTGTTTCAACTCCTCTGGTTTTTAACCTCAAAATCAAAAGCTCTGCTCTAAAACATGGATGTCCTCCGAGGGGACAATGCCAGCCATGGCACAATGGGTGCCCAGCACATGCAGAGGGCTAAGCCCAGCCAGGGGCTGCCCTCCAAGGGTGGTGAGGGTCTGGCCTGGGCTCCTTGCATGTGACACCACGGAGGGGCCATGGGGACACGGACCACACTGCCCTGTCCCAGCTGTCTTCACGGGCACGAGGGGAAAGCTGTGGCTGCTCGCCAGCTTTGGCTGGCGTCCATCCACTTTGCACCAGCTGAGCAGCACAACATGGACTGTAAAATCTGGCCTAAAGGTTTTTAAACGTTTAGAGCTGCAAAGGCGAAAGGGTAGGCTGAATAAATGGTGTGGCCTGATCTGACACACTTCTCAGGTCTGGGGGTGCCAAGAGATCCTTCTTATTATCCCGAACAGGAGATGAAAAATGACATCATACTGGAGGAACAGGACACAGGGGTTACTTTAGAGATGATTCAGATCTTGTTATCAATTCTCTCCACTTGGCAGAATGTTTAAAAACTGGCAAGGGAGCCTTAGCACTGCTGGCAGAGCATTGTTACAGCTGCACAGGTAGAGAGAAGTCAGCAAGAAGCTCTTTCCAGCCTGGTGAAAAAGGGTAAGAAGCAGAAAAGAGTACTGGCCCCACATCCCAATGACAAAATCATGTGACAAACTCAGAAGCAGGTTGAATAAAAAACAAATGTGTTCTATCCTACAAGGTTGGCTTCTCAAAACTGAAGCACGTCATATGTTGATATTTGGCCTCTCTCCATAGCAGATGTCTTTCTCACAGGTCAGGCAGAGAGGGTGAACAACTGATTCAATGGCTAGAAAAATGCTGAGAGAAAGAGAAAAAATCTGGAGATGGTCCAGTGTGTAGTACACGTTTCATAAGTGTATGTGTAACAAAGAGGGATAATCTCCTTCACAGTTCTTTTAGCAGGTGTTTATCCTTTTTGGCATTGACAGCAATATTTTGTAGCTACACAGCAGACATGCAGAATAAGATTCTTTTCCCTACTTGCAAAGAGTAATTACTCCTTATGTGACTTACAGCTGCTCCAGTCATTCATTGCTGATGTCCTCCTTCTCCAAACCAACACTATGGAAGTATTGCTGCTTCTGGAATTTACTAAGAAAAACATAATCTCCAAGTTGTGTCTATAAGAGAGTGACCAAGGTGTAACATTGGCTTCCTTTAAAAGCTAAGGAAGATGCTTCCCTATGAACACAAACAGAAAAGCCTCAGAGGAAATACTATCTGCTGTTTTGATGCTAAGATGATACAAACAATTTTAAAAAGCCTGAATTAGACAAGAATCAGTGTACAAGTAAAATTAAAACAACCCCTTTGCTCCCTAACAAATTTTACTCCAACAACAAAAAAATTTCTTTCCCTTCTGATACGCACAGCGGTGTGAGGACATCTGCAAGGACAAAGTCAAAGCCACTGTTTTCTCATTGTAGCAGAGGTGAACCTCTCCATGAGGTAACTGAAGTAGCTCAGGTCAGTAACCACCTCTGAGTTAACCACTTCCCCGTGTAATAGCTTGAATGCAGCTCCACAAAAACACCAACTGCTGAAGAAAAGGTTATCTGAGCTCTCACTATGGACAAAGCCTAAATTAGACCTGCCCCAGTAATGAGACCTCTCGTAAGGCCCATGGATTCATAAATCCTGCATGAGCACAGAGTACAGGATCTGTCCTGTGGAACAGAAAAGCTCTATAACGTTAGATGTTTAGACCCAGTGGCCCAATTCCCTGGCAGCACAGGATGCAGTCAGTAGGTTATGCTGAGCTGCTCTGGCTGAGGATCTGAGCTCGCATTTCCTCACATGTGAAAATGTTTCTCGCATCTCTGATGTATGCATTTACACTAACTGTGTTTTCTATTACCCTGTTTTCTGCATTTACTAGAACCATTTTACATTCAGAAGAAATTAAAATATTGTTTAAAATCTTGTACCTTTTCTTAGCCAGCTTGGATTTGAAGTGAATGGTGATTTTTTAATAAAACTGTATCACTTTATACTAAAATAAATAACAAGATGGCAAAGAAATACACTGTATTTCACATGTTTTGAGTAGATCAGGACAGTTAATCTGAAAGTGAAATGGGCACTTCATACCAGCAATATTTTCCAGTGATCTCTAGCCTCATTATGCATTCTCAGTACACCCAGAAGAGGAGTGTAAATAAAATACACTGTTTTCTGATGAGCTTTGATGAGCAGATGTTTGGGGTTTTTGTTGATTCATGTCTGGGATGTTTTTAAAACTTTTCTGCTTGTGTTCCATTTCCTGTTGAAGGAATTCAGAATGACCCAGATGAAAAGGGACAATTGTGACTGTGTCTGCCTGGATGTCGCCCAGGCCAGCAGCTGTGCGGTGGCCACCACAACGTGCCTGACTTGCGGGAGGAGAAATTATGTAATTTGGTGTTTAGACTACTTATGAATTCATCTTTTGGTACAGACAAAATACTGCACCTCTATGCATTTCCTATTGTCACTTATCTGGTGGCTTGGAAGTGAGGTTGAGGATACAATATAATGCAGTTGGTGAACCTCTCTTTTTGCTGTTTGGTGACTCATGCACGTGAAATCTACAGACATTTTTAGCAGGAATAAATGGAATAAATGGAATTCTTTCTCATTCTAAAACGATTTAGACCAAACCCAAAAATAATCGGTATCTGGTTGTGGGTTTTCTTTTGTTTCAGGTTTTCGTTTTTACATCTTTCATTTCATTCAAACTGGAATGTTGAGGCACTAAAATGTATTGATAATTATTTGTTCGCCCTGAGACAAAACTGCAATTTTTTCTCCATGACAGCCACAAACTAATTTTAAGTCTTATTACATGTTTGGTTTTTCTAATTTTTCAAGCTAAAAACCTGAATCTGTAATAATTGTAAATAGCAGAGATAAAAATAGGTATCAGTGGGATGCTCCTAGAGTCTGAAATAACATATAAGAACTGAAAATGAATCAAGCTTACTGGAATGTACTGATAGAACAGGAAAACGTGGCAAAAGGAGTAGAAGAAGGTGTGGAAAAAAAGCCAATATAAGTTATCAAGGAGGAAAAGAGAAGCAGAATCAAGCCAATAAATCTGGGAAAATATGTGAGAGCATGAAGGAATGCAGAGGTAGATTGTGAGGTGATTCACAAGATAATGCAATCGAAAACAATTAAACCTCTCTGAAGCGGTGGAAACATGAGCAACAAAATAGCTGAGCTGAGTCTTGGGAGGCCCTACCAAACTGAGTTTCTGAAGTG
>VYZT01054820.1:73608-96650 GCA_013400735.1 Pomatostomus ruficeps
AAGTCCTGTGCAGAAAGGCACACTGTGAATGTCACCCTTGGCTTCAGAACAGAGGTTTTCATTCTGCCTCAAGATCAAGAGCATGTAGTTGCATTAGGAAATACCTGGCAGAATGCTTTGCTTATTTAAGGAGAAACTGGATGTGAAATCAATCCAGCCAAAGCACAAATGAAAAAATATATACAATGACTTACTGGTCTTTTAAAACATTTTTACTAAACACTTCAGAAGAAGGATATTATTTTCTCAGTAAAATAATTATTTGGTAGAATTAGGTGAGACATTTTTTCCCTGACTTTTTGTTTGAAAAATAAATATTGAAATGCTTTTCATGGGAAAAGGCTATTTTAGAGGAGTTTCTTGTTTGGAATAGTTTTGAAACAAAATAATGGAGATGTTGAGACATACTAGTTGAAGATTGGAAAAACAGTTTGGTTTTAATAGCATGCTTCATGAGAATGAAAATACAAATAAAAAAAATATAATCTAAAATTTCTTCTAGAATATTTTTCAGTAGAATGATTTGAACTGGTAAGACAAAAAGATTTTTGATATTTAAATGACTTCAGCTTTTCTGTATCCAGACAAAGCTAGGAGATATAATTATTATTAGGTGTGTACATATATATATATATATACATAAAAAACCAGATAAAAATTCATCCACACCCTCAACACAAAGAAAAGTAGATCCCATACAAAAGTATTTGATAGGTCTGTGATTGGGATAGTCACCTGTGTTTATAGGTCAGGTTCATGACCTATTTTATACTCTAAAGGTAAACTGTTTATAATGTAAATTTGGCAAAGCTGCCTTATTTTACTACCATTAGGTAACGATTCTTAAAAGACTGTTGAATAATTTAGACCTATTTGAAACTCTCCTTATCCCATTATATAAAGGACACTACTTTGTTTTTTACTGGAAGGATATAATTGAAGACAGAGATATCAAAATGCCTTATTTTATCAAGTTTACTAACAAGATAAACTACTTTCCATTAGATTTAATTCATATGTATCAAACCATTTTATAACAGCCATCTGCAAACACATTTCTCTGGTATGAGAGACTTCTTTGAATAGCACACTTAAAAAATGTTGCTTATTATTTGTCTGTGTTTAAGACTTGTATATTATGTGTATGTACACTTGACATTTTTTATTTTGTTTTCTATTCTGAACTCTCTACAGAGGGAATTTGGCTCCAATACCTTTTAAGAAATAAAAGCATCTATCTAGGACCTTCCCAAGCTTCCTGTCCCATGCTGATTGGACTCATACTTAGGAGAGGGATGATCTAGGTTACAAGTCCTTACTCCCAGGACAGTTTCTTTCTTTTTTTCACAGTGATGGGTTAACATAAAATGCGGATTTGTTCCAGGGGCCTACATAGGCAATCAGTTTCATATTCATAACCCCTCTCTTTGGTGACACTTTCATCATTTATTATGCCCAGATCTCCAAAACGACATTAAATATTCTGCTTGCCATTTGCAGATGAAGTCACACTGGAAAAGAAATGTATGTCCCTTGTCCATAGGAAGACATCCTGCAGCATCCAGGTGTGCATTAATATTGAAACCCACCAAGGCAGTAGTACAAAGGAGGGATTTGGAGACCCCAGGACTAAATGATGCTTTGGTAACTCTCTTTCCAATTGCAAAATGTTAAATACCTCAAACATGCATTGCAATTTTGGTAACAGAAGCAGCTGTTAATGCTGTTATCTGTAAATACTGGTGCAGGAAATTCCCTGTACAGAGGCAGAAATAGCATCTGTAGCACTGTGATAAGCAGTCAATCATTTTAAAAGGATGTCTACACTTCAACCACCCGTTTTGAAATTGACCAAAGACAAATTATTTGTATAAATATGTATGCAAATAGGATTCAGCTGTAATTTATGAGGGAACCACCTAAAATATATTCCATTTACAGGGAAAATGCATCTCAGAAGAGTGAACATCTAAATACATAGGAATATGCATTCTTTACAGAAGCAGAAAATATAGCCCTAAAATCACAGATTTCATAGACAATAGAATGACAGCTCAATCAGCTGAATTAAGTATATGCAGCTCCAGAAATGCCCTCATATACAAAAACAGATTTACTCTAAAGTGGAATTACTTTACATCCTGCTCCAGCTCTGAAGAAGTAACTCATACTACGTAAGGCATAAATGTCTCACAAATATGTCAAGGAGGGATCATGAAGAATTAAATTAGTCTAATACATTTTGATTCTTTTTTAAAGACTAGGTGCATAAAAAATAGCATAGTATGTCTTGATATTTGTAAGTCTGTAAGTTTGTTTTAAAAAGCCTGTTTATACCCTATTAAAAGTTGGAACATTCATCTACACATAGATAATACTCTCAAAAGACAAGCTAATTTTTCTAACTAAAAATGCATTTAGAAACAACTTGGCACAAGTATTTGTTTTACATTCAGTATTAAACTGGCACCACGTCTGGTCTCTGGCAGCACTGACTATACTCCCCTTTGTTTGCTATCACTCCGTGCTCCAGCACTGAAGCCAGCACCTGTGGCCATATAAAAGGCCACGTTCAGCAGCTGCAGGACTCGGATGTCCATACTGAAAGGAATTTCTAAAGCACAAGCATTGGGATGTGTGGCTGGCTTCCTCGTCTGGGTCTTTTCGAGGCCTTCTTTGGCGGTCCACGCTGCTGGGTGTTGTATCTATCAACTGTCTGCAGTGTTAGTGCTGTGTAGTGGTGACATAGCACAGCCTCAGACTTAGAAAAGATGCTCTTGGTTAGGCTGATGTAAGGCTGTCTCCACTAAAGATAGTTTTTTGCAGGGTTTGTCAAACATGATACCACTGATATATGTAAAGAAGGGCAGGGTCTACCCTAAATATTAATATGAAAGCTAAATACTAGTGAACCATAACACAAATTTCTGCTTAGCACTTTGCTCTCTGAAAGTAATTTGCTTGATCCACAGAAAAGGTGAATACAAGTCCAATCATTACATATATAAAACGCCTCCTCTTAGTTGGGATCAAATAATAATAAAATCAGAAATGTGCTCAGAGTTGCTATTTGAAACTCATAAGAGCAGCTGAACTTAACTCTGCTATTCAGAAAATCTAGAACAAAAATGCCGATTCATGAGCTTTTTCTCAGAAAAAATGGTATGAAGTCACTTTTTTTTCTTAACTGCAGCATAACATCCTCGTGTGGAAAAACTCTTAAGTAAATGGAAACAGACATTCAGAATTACAGACCTTACTGTCCCTGCTCTCCAGTAAATACAAGTGTGTGTAAAAAACAGATAAAAATGACATGTTTTCATTTAAAGGAATGTATTACATATGCAGGTAACAACAAATTAACTATTCTCTAATTCTCTAATATTATTAGAACAAGCCATTGGAAGTAGCAATGTTATTTACATTTGGTTGTTGGAATATAAAAGCATATAGAAGTTACAGGAATAATCTTGAATTACACATGTGCAAAACTGAGATAAATGCTACTGAGAAAAGAACTTAGCTCTAAGGATACTACAACACTGTCACAAAAAAATCATTAGAAAGGGTAGAGCTGATTTACTGGCATGGCAACTTAAAAAGCAATATTTAAAATTATCATGAGTCTCTTCTCTTCTTCATGGCACCCACTAAGTCAGAATAAAGGAAAGAAAATTATTCAGATTAGGAATATAATAAGCAGCAGTTTATTTAATGTTTTATGATTTATGTATTACCATGGCATTTGCATATTAGGCTGCGCTCCACATTCTGAGTATTTAGCCAGATGACCAAACACATAGGAAAGTTCTGATGCAGCATAGTTTGAGTCACATCTTACATGGAATACCAAAGTCATGGGACTCATCTTGATGATCCGCTTTTGATTCCAATACCCGTATTTTCTGTTAATTTCAGCCTTGATCTAATGTTCAATCATTTCAGTCAACAACAGGAGCACTTTTGTTAAATGAAGCATTCTGAAAGCTTTTGGAGGATTTTTCACATGTAGTAAATTAAATAATGACCCTGCTGATTTACCAGTATTGTTTCTCTTTAGTGGTAAGACAAGGAAATGATGGAAAGTCACAGTATCATTACTAATGCTGATTTTAGGATCCAGCTGCGTTTTAGTTTCACGTGTGCATTTATTACCTGTATTTTCAAGCTGTTACCACCTGCTGAGAAGATGAGGACGAGCTGGCATTTTGCTGGTATAATTATTAATGATCTAACACTGGCAAAACAAAATTTGCTGCAAGCCAATTACTGATGGATAAAGCACATTGTTCTATTTCATTAAAAATATGGATTTTACTGACACTGGGTACAGGCAGTAGTAGATCATATGAAAAACTTACTGCAGTTCTCTAAACTCACTGATATTTGACAAAACATTTGTTTCTATGTTTTGTGTATCTGTTCAGGTTGGCGTGCTCTAAATTAAAATATAACTTTGGTAAGAAAACAAACACAGATGTAGCTGGATCCCAATATATGTGACATGATTCGCTGCCCTTGTAGAGTGTTTGCTGAAGACAAACAGCTTTTCATCAGATCTAGTGAAGAATATGGAAAAGTTCAAACCTACAGACCATGATGTTAGAGCAGCCTAATAAAGACTGTGAGACCAGATATTGGATGATGTTTGTTTTATCAATGTTTCTTCAATGTCATGACAACACTGATCTTTATTTTACAAAAGTTTGGTACATAACTGCATGATGCAGGTGAGAACCTTCCATTTTTAGTGGACCCAGTCATGAACTTATTTCTTTTTTATTGTCCGACATTTTGCCAAAGGTCAGTAGGAAGAAAAATTCATATTGTGGGAATCCTACCAAATTCTTCCTGGTGAATGTAATGAAAAAAGGGCCCAAGACCAAGTGGATGACTGCAATTGAACAAAGTCAGATTCCCGACGCAATGTTCTTTACAATCCAAGACATAACTTGTTTTTCAGGCTTACCTGAAACACCCTGTGACATTATTCTAGCAGTTTAAGGCAAGAATGATGTAGGTTTGGGCTTAACAGTGCTATGCAGAAAAGAATTAATAAAATGAAAAGCACTTGGTGTCAAAACCATTTTTTTTTCAGTATTGTGTTGTAAGGTCACCTGCAATTTGCTTTTTATTAGCAACACTTGGTCCTTTCAACTTATTTCACAAGTAAGAGCCTTGACTCAGGATTTTTATGCACATAAAAATGTAAGTTATACATTTGTATCACTACTGACTTTAGTAAGTTTAGCTCTTTCAATTGAGGTATTGAAATAACTTTACAACTTGCTATTATATTCCACTATTTTCACTAGTGAAAATCTGAAAAACTTCTTCAGAAGTGCAGTAGAAGTATCAAGTAAAGCTTGATGTAGAGCCAATTCTTTCAGTACCTAAATGCCCAGCTAATGACAACTTAACTTATTGAGTACCACATTACAATGACAGTACTTCAACCTGATTTTACAGTGGTTTTATCTAGATCAGTTAGAATATTTTTGATCTGATTTTTGAATAATAGAGCACACTAAATGTTTTACAAAGGCTATATATATATCTAGTTGAATAGAAATAATATATTATTGAAAGTTGCTCCACAGTAGAAAATTATCTATCTTTTCAGTGTCTCAAGTACTATGAAGAAGCCAGTTCCAATTTCCTAGAGAAATCATGACAATTATATATATAATCCTGAGGGGACATAAGAGATCATCTGAGGTGGATATAGCAAAACAAAGCATCCCTGCAGATATTTACCAACCTCTTCAAAATCTCTGAAGAGGTAACAATCTTAGTCCAGTGCTAAGAATCTCATCAGATTATTCCAATCTAATTGAAACTTTTTTTTTCTAGTAACATTTTAAATCTGCCTATATAATTCTGTTTCTGGCCTTGATCCCATCAGGTATAAACAATTGATCTTTGCTCCTTAACAGTCCTACAAGTAAAAAATACAATATAATCTCCATTCATTAAGCTTTTTCTCATAGGTCATGTCTGTTTGTTTGGGTTTTGGTTTTTTTTAATATTCTTTCTCTTCACTGGACCCTTGAAACTTTTATCTGTATGTGGTGGTCAGTGATCTCAGTGCCATTCCAGCAATGGATCCTTGTGCCACATTTATTCTGAAGGCCCTTGTTATAGCTGAAAAGAGTGCTTTCAAAGGGCAAGAAAAACTTTTTTTGAAAATTTTCGATGTTTTCTGGAAATCTCAACATGTGACACAGCAGCATGGCCAGCTGGGTGAAAGCAATATTCAGCTTTCATGTCTCACATGCAACACTGTTTTTCAAAATTTCTAAAAAACCTCTCCTTTATTGGAAACAGTATGGCTTTCTGTACTTACATTATACTTATGGCTCATCACAACTCCTGAAATATATCTGCTGAGACAGTTACTCTGCACTATGTATCTATGATTCTTCCCTACTATGTTTATCCTTTATACCACCTTTATCACATTTCACCTTGATCTATATATTTGGCAGGATCACTTTGAACCCTGAACCCTTTTCGTACCACTCATACCTTGGCCAGGCTTAATACCCACCAAAGCCTTTTTCTGTGCTGTCATGGAAATTCAAAGACAAATCCCTTGCACCTCACCTGAGACCTGCTTTTGCTTTTAAAATATGTCATTAGCAGAAGTTCTGGGGTTCTGGTTTCTACTTTTCAAATTGCCATGCTATAGTTGAACCTCTATTTTCCATTTTTTTCTGTGAGAATGTCAGGCCTGAGGCAGTATCACTAGATGTATTAATCATAGATACACCAAACCTAATGCTTACTGCTCAGCCAGATACTCCGCCAAAGGTGGAAATTAGATTAGCCTGATAAACTGATTGTAAATAAACTCCATAACCTCCCTCAAAGTAAGAGGGAAAGCTTTAAATTTCCTGTACCATTTTTGGCCTTCTCCAAACATCTTCTGTTCTCTTCTGAGATTCACTCATCTTCCACAAGTTCTTGGAGACAAAAGGCTAGAGATTGCTACTCTGTGTTCTGTAGGATTAATTCTAACAGGCCACCAGTACTTGTATAACCCTTCTGCCAGATTTAGATTGTCATAGAACAGTTTCAACTTTAAAGTTCTTGCTATTAAAACACTATCCAGAAATGTGGGAAAACTGAATTTACCTTGTGCACACTGAGCTAATTTTCCTCATCTGCAGCCATGACTGAGTTGGCTTTATGAACATGTAATTAAAAGAAGCAAAGGGAAAGAAAAAAGCATAAACAAGGTACATAAGCAGGCTCACACATGATACCTGATTTCTATAGAATATAACCATTTTACAGTCCTTGCCTCTGGTGAACCAACTGCTAGGCAAGCTGGTAGCTCTCCCCTTCATGCCCTGGCTCGTTAGTCACAGTCAGAGACTGAAAACTCTTACTGGGAAACACAGCTGAATTCAAATGGATGCTGCCATTTTGTGAAAACGGTTTCCAGCTTTCTGGCTGCCATCTTCCCTGGTGTCCTGTGTGCACCCGTGCTCTACAGCCCCTCTACCACTCCCCATCCTGTGGGACCCCTTAGCTCTGGGTGATCCCTGCAGTTTAACTAGCAACTTCAGCCATTCCAGGTCTCAGTAAAGCTGCACGTGGTGTGGAAAACTAACACTGACCTCTGGTAGGCTCGATTCTTGCTCCTCTCATGTCTGTATTGGGTATTGGCAGTACTAGGTGAATGGTTGGACTTGACCTTAAGGGTCTTTTTCAACCTAAACTATTCAATGATTTTATTCTTAAACACCTTCTCACATGTCACACAAACTCCTCCAGACTTCTTCTGTGGTTTTGGGGTCCAAATTTTTCTTTCTGATGCCAGAAAATGTTGTCACTAACTAGTGAAATCACACTACAGGCATTCTTGTACTAGGTCAACAATCTCATTGATTTACAGATACACAGCTCCACTTGACTGTATGCCTCTTTTTAAATTAAATACCTCTCAGTCACAATAAAACAACATATATAAACTGAATGTTCTTCTGGTCTACTCATTTGGTTTTTTTCACTTAATTCCCTTTAGAGATGATACCAAATACTACCTGAGCTTTTCTTCCCTGCTGGACTTCCCTTTTCTCTGGGTATCTTAAGGAGGCATGGTTTTTGTTTCCGCCCTTTCCTACCATGCTTTGCATAACTCAAATAAACATTCTTCAGCCCGCTTTTTCCCTGTCCTTTGCTGTTAAGATTAATTGTATTAAGCATCAAATCATAATTAAACCTTTTTAAACCTGAAAGAAGGATAAGAGAAAATTTATTGAAACAAAAGGACCCTTCAGGCTTTAGCCTTCTGTGTCACTCTTTACTTGCTCACTCTCCCCTGTTAAATAATGAGCTGAATTTTGCCTCATCTTTCTCTTAGGTCTAATGCCTCTTGCAAAACCTGCTCTCCTTTTCCATAATGTCCCCTGCTAGATCAAATTAATTTTGTATTTTTGCCATTCCCCCTAGTATCTTCATTCTGTCACAGGACAGTGATTTTCCAGACTGTGAGATTGGCAGAACATCAGAAAGGGAGATTTAACATAACCACCACCTCATCAGGGTTGGTGAGGTTCAAGACTGCTACAAGGTGTAACCCCAAGTGTGGTATGTGGCAATGACTTGGAGAGATGCAACAAAAGTGCTTTTCTGGCCTGAACTGAAATATTAACACATGTGGCTCCAGCAGTAAAGAGACTGGGGTTCTGCAGAGAGCTGAGGGGCTGTCAAAGAGATATATGGAATGATACAACAGAGAAACCTACCCTGATAATAGGATTTAATTGTTCAGCCCCCAAGAGTGAGCAGTAACTGAGTCACATGCCACAGAACCAAGAAGCAAGCAGGACGGAAAGGCAGGGAAAGCAGGTCTGAAAACAACATTCATTTGCCCACCCCTGCTGCTGAAGGTTTGCCCAAGTGTATTTTGTCATACTCCCTTCTACGAAGGACTTCTGCCCTTTACAATACTGACAGCTGCTAAATACTGCCTTCTTCACAGACAGCTACTGTGTCAGGCTGGAATTTAGGCTCTTTGCTTACCTTCCCCCATAAGAGCTTATTCATAGCTTCCCACTTAAGCTGCAACTTGCAAGCCCAGCAACAAAATGCTGAAAAGTTCACCTTTCTTCAATTTGCTTCGATGGGTTTGCTCAGAGAGACAGGGAGACATCTTGCATGTAAAGGAAGGATCCCTGACAAAAATCTGTACAGGTTGTTGTCTGGCCTCACTGACAGAGACTCTATGACTCAACATTAATGATTGTTTTTCTTTTTCCTGTTACTCTGATAGTAAGGCGATGCACGCTTTTTTTTTAAATTGTATCTCAGGTCCACATTAAAGGTAGTGAAAATTTACTCAACAATGATGTGTCTTTACAGTAACCTTAATACCAAAAGATGCATTGAATCTTATATTCTCCTGCATGAAACTCCATCACAAGACCTATTCAGAATTTAAGAGACTACCTAATGCAGCATTCCCTGAATCTAAGCTGGAAAATGTCATATCTTTATCAAAGACATGCTGATGAGTTCAGAGTTGCTGAGTTCAGTGCTATAAGAATTAATAATTAACCATGCTGTTATAGACTGTCCTTGGTGTGATACCACATCCTTAAAAATGATGTCTCAATCTAATTAAGTGTGTGAATTTAGATGAGAAAGGTAACTGCAGGTTGTGCACTTCTTTCCTTAACAATCTGTTGAACTTGTAGGACCACATCTGTAATTATGTGCCTGTTTTCTTGTTACCCCTAAGTATATCCTGAGTAGAAATACTTTTAAATTCTGCTATATTTTTCTCTTTCCAGTTATCTAATACATTCTATAATGCTTCCCAGAACTTCCTTTATGGGTCCAGCAAGCATTAAAAAATATTTAGTTAAAAACAACAAACACATAATTATGATACAATACAAACTCTTTCATTTTCTTCCATTATTCATTTTGATTCAAATTCAGGTATTTAGGCAGCATATCAAGGTAAAAAATCACTAAAATGTAGTGCGTGTATATATGAGAAAACTGACTTCTAAGCCACAATCAAATAATTAAACAGATTTAGTTAGGTCAGTGTAACTCCTATTTCTTCTGTAGAGTAATTATACTGGAACAAAGCCACTTTAATTCCAGAATAGACTGTCCACATGGGGAACTATATTGAAACAGCTGTAGTAAAATAATTATTTGACTACAGCTATGCTGCTCACTTCCCCCTTGAAAGCATGCCATCAACATAAAAATCTTGTCTCTTTTGCAGAAGCTCAGCTATGTTGGCTCAATCCTATTCCACAAACAAAGCCAGAGGACTTTGCCAGCAGAACGAACACACAACTTGGAGAACAGCTTTTACCTCTCAATTCCTCACTGAGTGGTGAGGTGCAGTGATGCACTTACAGTTTCTTACCACTTAAACAGCTTTGGGATGTGGAATGGAGACTGTGGATAGAAAATGCATCCTTTTCTGTAATTAACTATGTATTTTATAAAAGTGTAGTCCATCACAGAGGTAACTCCAGATGAAGGGAGTAGAAGATGGGCTGCGGTAACTTTCCCTCCCTCTGCTGGCCAGTGGGCCTGGCAGGTATTGCCTCTGACCTCCATTACTCCGGCACAGCCTCAGGGCAGAGCCTTTCTCTGCCTTGACCTGCCAAAGCTTGGAAGTCCCACAGGCTCACTCAGCTCGGCTTACACCAGAGCAGATGCAGAGAAGTGGCTGTTCCCCTCTACTTCTTTGTACTGGTGTCACTTAGGAAGTGAACCGAATAGAGCTGCAACACACTGCTTATTGAACTGTGGTTTTATTTCACTACCATTAGTTAAGAGATTTTAGTATTCTGGACTTAAAGCACAGGCTTTGGCTGGTCGATTACATACTATGTGAATCCAATACCCAAATTTTGCAGACGAAGGAGTTCTTACTTCAGCCACACAGCTATTCAGTCAGAGGTACTTCATCTCAAAGGCCCTTTAAAATTGGGCTCCCCAAGCTCTCAATGGGACATAAAAGTTCACAGCTCTGCCAAAAGTCATTTGGATGATAAAGATAAGGAAGCTGGATCACAACTCACCTCGATCTGTGTCATACAGGAAAACAAAGCGGTTCCATTCATAATGATCCAGCAAGCTCAGGAGGGCTCCCCGCAGGGATGGCCGCAGCTGCAGCACGAACTGACTCTCACCCTCTGTGGGGAAACTTGGCGTTATGAGGGAGATGTGCAAGGCGCTGCAGAACGAGGTCAAGGTATGTACTGATCTCTTATCATATAGTCCAAAAATGGCAAAAACTCCTCTAGAATACTGGGAGCAAACTGAAAGAAACAAACAAAAAAATAGAGTTTAAGTAGTGACAAAATTTGTAAACATGTACTTACACATTCCAACACCCCCACTTTTATAGTTTGTAATTAATTTTTAATTTTAAGATTACCTGTACAGTTAAATTCAATTTTCACGTGTGTTTTTTTCTGGAAACCAATAAATAAATACCTAAATAACATTTTGTGATTTTCTGATCCTATTCATAGAACATTAAAGTATCTAGAGTGGTTTTGTTCTAAAATAAAATATAAAATAAAATGTATTTTTGCATACCAGTGAAAAAATCAACACATACTGTTTTAGCCACAGCTCTGCATATTATCAGGCATTGAGCATTTCCATTACCTTGACCTGAAAAATATTCACATTCTAAAATGTGAAAATTATCAAAAAAGTATTACTGACCTTGTAAGTGAAATTTCGACATTTTGAATTGTAACCATGTAGAACCTTTGCTCCCTTTTAAGCAGGGAGCCCTTGTGGTACATTAAAACACTTCTAGGGACATTGAGTAAAAAAACCCTACTTCATGAATAATCTCCTTGACTTTAAGAGGGCAGTTTAAGTAAAATATAGTAAGTCAATGTGATCAGACCTTTGCCCCAGACCTTTTGTTTCTACTCTGTGCTAACTGCAAAACCAGAAAACAAATTATCTGAATATATATTCTGAGTTTTGATTTGCTCTTGGACTCATTCAAGACATAGGGAAATACTTTTATGGATTTCATCAGACTGTGTGAGGACTTTACTGACCTCTGCACATAAACGCAGGCATATTGGTATTTTATTGAGCAAATACTGCATTTCTATCAATTCATAAAAGGTCTAATGAAAAACATCCCATTTTTTTTTTTTTAAGCACAAACCAAGTCACTAGAAACTGTGTGACCATTAATAGTGTTACCTATCCCAGAATCACAGAAAATGGAGAAAGGAACACTCAGTTAGAGGATCATCATATACAAGTATGTATTTCCTATACTCTCCTGTTCCAGATCCCCTCTCCTCGTAGTCTATTCCTACATCTTGCCTAAACATGGGAAAACTTAAGACACCCTCCCA
Source organism: Pomatostomus ruficeps (assembly GCA_013400735.1). Classification (NCBI taxonomy): domain Eukaryota; kingdom Metazoa; phylum Chordata; class Aves; order Passeriformes; family Timaliidae; genus Pomatostomus; species Pomatostomus ruficeps. Next base: position 85,986 of record VYZT01054820.1, read on the forward strand.
CTAGCCTGAAGGTCACAGTCATTCTGCCTGTGCAGCATAGTCAGGGTACAGTGTACACCTGTTAGGGTATGCTCTGGCCAGTTTTGGTTTACCTCATGGACAGGCTCTATGTCCCCTCTCCCCCCATGGTATCTGTTTTCCCCCTCCTGGAGGGCTCTGTATTGCACAATCCTATACAAAGCCCACCAAATTCCAACCTAGCACTCTCATCTCATAGGATGTTTGTACCCCTCCTGCCCCCTCATGCTGCTATTTATGTAACTGTAACACACAGTGCCAGCGCTTCCCTGGTACAACCCTAGTGCTGAATAAACCATCTGGGAATGCCCCTCCACTTCGTCTCTCCTTCTTCGGCACGCCTGTACCATTGGTGGACTAGGTCAACCCCTACTGGAACTTTGCCAGCCCTCCCGAGCCACTGGAGCAGCCCGGCAGCCCCTGAAACCGCGAACAGACGCCCCGTGCCCCCACTGGAGGCATCGCTGCATACACCCTGAGCGAATTCAAATCAGTTCAGCTTTAATTTTTTCATATTACATTTACTGCATAAAGAGCTGAAAATACAAATTGTGCATTTTTCTCCTAAGACTTGGGTGACTTACCCAGCTCTGATGCCAGAACTGGAGTAAGTGGCTTGAGGGCAGTTTTGTGATTTTATGTGCTCCTCCACTGTTATGGCTTCCATCCTAACAATTTTTATAGCCAGATTGCATATAAACACAGCTTTTTCAAAAGCTTTCTTCCTTCCCCTAAGTCTGCTTTCAATAGACACAACTTTTACAACCCTCTTAGTATTTTCTTTGCCACACAAAAGACACAGACCAGATTCCCACAGAGCCCTCAAATGATTGGCTTGCCATTCTACTAATAATCACAGTGAGCGTTGCTCTCTGCTTTCCCAGCTCCATCTCATCTTGCTTGAACACAGATGAATGACATGTTGAGAATTTCAATTGAAGGTTTTCTGCCTTTTTTTTTTTTACATTATTCCCACATCTCTACCATAAAATATTTTTGCTGACATATCCTAAGATGACACTGTGTTTTTCTAAATCTGAACCTCAGTGATGGCTGACAATCATGTTGGGATCAAAATTCTGTTCCTTCTTCCTTCTGGGCCATTTACAAATGATGAGTTTCTGCATATAGTATAATATTTTCATTAGTCACTATTATTCATTTTCCATCATGTTACATCTATTACTGTACTCCTCAAAATTATTTACTTCGACAGTTACAGTCTTAGTCTGCTCTGCTTGCTGTACTTATCTGCCTCTCCAGCAAATTCCATTATGGTAGTCTGACTTTTTATCTCTGTGTGTCCTGTAAAATTAGATGTGTATTATCTTTTTCCTGTAATTGTGATTCTTCAGCCTGGCATCTTCTCTTCTACCAAAATTTGTTGCCATCTTCTCCATAGTTTCATGCTGGCCTTTTAACTCTGTTTGTCTCCATTTCCATAAATCACTTCTCTTAAGAGCATGTCTACTTTATGACATTCTCTTGACAGTTGGAAGATAGAGATCAATCCTATACTGTCTACCTTAGTAACTTCTGGTTGCATTTTATGCCATTTTCATTCTATATCCATATTTTAAAGCTTTCTTTCTATCAAAATCTGTTCTATAACTTCACTGACCATACATATCACAACTTATTTAAGAGCTGTAGTAAGAGGCACTTGTTATTGCATCTGCCCTTCAGTAAACAAATTCTTGAAGAACCAGGGAAGAAAGATGTTATTTCCCTGTTCCCATTAGTCATCATACCTCTTTTAAGACCAAGATTCTCCTTGAGTGAAAATCAATGTGAAATATCTATTAGTTTTAAATCTCCAACCAGATTTTCCTGCTTTTCTGTCCCATCATTAATATAGAACAGCTGCAATTATTTTCCCATTTCCTGTATTTTTATTTAAATATATGAGTGACCTTCTACTATTGTTTCAATGTCATTTAAAAGTTCCATTTTTTCAGTGGAAGCCCTAACTTAAGCTCTCATGTCTGCAGCAAATGTCCTCTATACCTCCCTTTTTTCTTTTTCAACACAATCTTTCTTATTAATAATCCTTTTTAAACACTTGTTTCTTGTATCTTACTTCTACAATCATTCATTCAGTTGCACCCTGTACATTACTTCCCTCTGCAAAGGGATTTCTCTGTGTTTTACAAGTATTGCCGTGAGGATATGGCAGGCCTTCTCAATTTTTAAACACAGTCCAATTAACTCTGACAACTGAAATAACTGAACATAAACCTCATGTATGTAAGTGGTAGTTACTTTATGTATTTCCAGTTTTGAGAAAGTCCTTCCCAAGGCTCCTCGTTGTCGTACCTCTTTGCAGTTTTACAGGGGCACAGAGTACTTTTTGTAACACATGGTCCTTACAGTAGGAATCCACATGATGAAAAATTCAAGAAATCAATGACAAGCTGTGAAATTGTACACTTAGTGGAGTTAAAGCTCAAATTCATTCTCAGGATGGAGAAAAAAGCCAAACTTGAAATTCCATTAAATAACATTATATGACCCTGAAGTACTTACAACTTAAAGTAACAGAATAATAATTCTTCATGTTCAAAGCAAACTATCCTTGCCACAGTCTAAATCCAAATGTGATAAAACATTATCTGAATACCATTAAAGTCCTGAAATAGCCGATCCAGGAAACTTGTGGTATTATACTTGAGATCAAGACTGGGAAGTAACTGAAGACTGTCCTTCTTTGCTCCTTGATAAGGAAAAATGCTAAGATGAGGGTTATGAGAATTTTTTCTAATTCAGTACAAAACCCACAGAGAGGAAAAATGCCTGTGACACTATGGAGATGAAGCTTAAATCTATGCAGAGATGCTGCAACACTCCTGAATCAATTTTACAGTAATCAGCAGCGACCACAAAAATCAGCAAAGCCATGAGGATTTGCATTCCGACTCACTACTGTTCTCAGAAAATGCCTCCAGGCAAACATGACTACCTGGATTTCCCAATTCTTTCTCCATTTCTCTCACACTTCTATAGGCATTTTTTTTATTAAAAATGCACTAAATTATGCTTGGTAAAACAGTCGCATATTAGCATTCTAAGATAATTTTGTTCAAGACTTTTTTCCTCATAAATATAAAGCAGTGGCAAATACACTTTCATGAGCATACTTTGAAATATATTAAATAATAATTTGTCTTTAAACCAGATATCTCTTCCTAGCTGACAACTTTCTATCCATATTACACATACTGTTTTCTCCTGCAGATTTTCCAATGCCACTGGTCTCACCAAAGATGAGATGAATGTGGAGGTCAGACTCATAGAATCATAGAATGGTTTGGGTTGAAAGGGACATTACAGATCATCTAGTTCCAACATTCCCTATTAGGGGCATGAACACCTCCCACTAGATCAGGTTACTCAGAGCCCCATTCAGCGTGGTCTTGAAATCTCCAGTGATGGGGAGCCCATAGCCTCTCTGGGCAAACTTTTCCAGTGCCTCACCACTCTCACAGTGAAGAATTTCTTCCAAATATCTAATCTAAACCCAGCCTCTTTCACTCTGAAGCCATTCCCCCTTGTCCTGTCACTGCATGTCCTTGTAAATAGCCTCTCCCCATCTTTCTCGTAGGCTCCCTTCAGGTACTGGAAGGCTGCAATTATACCTCCCTGGAGCCTTCTCTTCTCCAGACTGAAACCTGGCTCTCTCAGTCTGTCTTCACAGGAATGGTGTTCCAGCCCTGGGAACAACTAAGTGACCCACCTCTGAACTGGCTCCAACTAGCTCTTTGTTGTGCTGGGACCCCAGAACTGGATGCAGCACTGCAGGTGGAGTCTCACAAAAGCATAGCAGAGGAGTAGAATCCCCTCCCTTTCCCTGCTGCCCATGGTGCTTTGGATGCAGCCCAGGACACCTTTGGCTTTCTGGGCTGTGAATGCACATTGTGGAGACATGATGAGCTTCTCATCTACCAACACCTCCAAGACTTTCCCCCAGGGTAGTCTCGATCCTTTCTCCACCCAGTCTGTTCCTCTTGGAACAGACTCCAGAAAACCCATTGCAGTGCACCTTAAATAGCCAATATAGTGGTTTTGCAGTAGTTGTAATATGAATTAGATGCGTTCTATTCTAGCAGATTGAACTATGTGGTACTACAATCACTTTAAAAGAAGAATAGGTGACTCACAGGACCTTCAGTTAAGAAAAGACATTATAATGCCAAAATGGCAAAAATTGTATATACTGAAGGGTTTACTGAGACATACAGTCAAGTCATGTGGTCTTCTTTCTCTGTAAGAAAAATACTTTCCAAAGTTCCTGATGTTGTTCCAAGGACAAGTCCCTCACTTTAAACACAAATCTTATCTTGAAAAAGGAAAAGCAGAGAATTCCAACAACTTTTTATTCCTGAGTAATACCCATATAGTTTAAAACCTCTAAACAATATATTTACAAAGAATAAATAGGGTACAGCCAGTCTGCCAAAAATGTTACTTTTGCTCAGCAGCAAACAGGTACCAGGTATAGGAACCATATATGTAGGAATCTGGAAGACCTGCAGCCTAACACCAAAGTAACATGACAGATCCCGCTTCAGTCATGACTCACTGGCCCCAAGTCTTCCAGGACACAGGCTCTGGAATGAGCATTTTAAAATGCTTTTCCCTATATTTTCAACTCCTGTGTGGGAAGCCCTGGCATAGTTAGCTGTTGTTACAGATATATTGACAGACACACTGATCTGTCATAAAAACACAAATTACGGAAGCAACAAAATTGAAAGACTCAAGACTAGTTTGCATTATGGAAAATTTCAGATATGAGGACAGCCTTTCATTGCTGTCTCTTCCCTGCCTCCTATGTTTTGGAAACCCAAATGGGGATAATGAATCGTGATTGGTCAATGACAAGTTGAGTCTGACTCTCCTTCCCCCTCAGGCTGCACTCCTAATCCAGCATTAGATTCCCCCCAGGCGATAGAGTCTTTTTCGCACTTCTCCTGCATGGGCCCTTGCCATGGGCTGCAGATCTTCAAGAACTGCTACATTGTAGGCACTTTCCACCAAGGAGTCTCTCAGGAAAGGATTGATTCCACCTGGGTCCCCCACAGGCCACCATTCCTGTCAGAACACCTGCTCCAGTGTGGGCTCTCCACAGGCTGCAGCTTCATTCAGGGCACTTCCCCATGCTCTGGTATGGGATCCTCCACAAGCTGCAGGTAGATCTCTGCTTCCCTGTGGATCTCCAAGGGCTGCAGGGGCCCAGCTGCCTCACCTTGGGCTGCATCCAGGGCTGCAGGGGAATCTCAGCTCTGGCACATGGAGCACCTCCTGCCCCTCCTTCTGCACTGACTTTGGGGGCTGCAGGGCTGTTCATTCACATATTCTCACTCCACTCTCTCCCTGCTCCTATGCAGTGTTTTTTGTCCTTTACTAAATGTGTCATCACAGAGTTACTACAGCATCACTGACAAGCTCAGCTTTTACCAGCAGCAGGTCTGTTTTGGGGCTGGCTGAAAGCTGTCTCTGTCTGACATGGAAGTGGTCCCTGTCATCTTCTCACAGAGGCCGTCCCTGTAGTTCCCTCACCCCAGCCACGGAGGGACAGGCACTGATCTCTTCTCTGTGGTGCTCAGTGACAGGACCTGAGGGAATGGCCTGACGTTGTGTCAGGGGAGGTTTAGGTTGGATATTAGAAAGAGGTTCTTCACCCAGAGGGTGATTGGGCACTGGCACAGGCTGCCCAGGGCAGTGATCACAACACCAAGCCTGAAAAGAGTTCAAGGAACATTTGGACAATGCTCTTAGGCACATGGTGTGACTCTTGGGAATGGTCCTCTGCAGGGCCGGGAGCTGGCCATGGTTATCCTTGAAGGTCCCTTCCAACTCAGCTTAATCTACGATTCTTTGATCTGGTAAACTCTAGAGAGCAACAAATTTTAAAAGTATTTTTAGGGAGTCACATTTCCTTGCCACTGTAATAGCATATGAAGACTTTAATTTGAGCTGTCTCGGCAATGTCATCAGTGGTCCGTGTCTTCATGGGTCACAGTCATATACACAATTTTGTTCCTCTGCTGTGCACCTGCCAGCACTGATGTAAAAAATAATGCGAGGATTTTCCCAGCCACAAGAACTCCTTCCAAGAGGAACAGCCTACCCATATGGAGATGCAAGCTCTACATGTGAGATGAAGCACAGAAGGGAGAACCATTTAATCTAAATATGAACCCGCCTCCCAAGGTCAAATGATTTACCGACTTATATCAGTGCAAGCTCTGACACCTGAGATGAGATTAAACAGTATTTCTAAAATAGCTTTGAGATTGACATTTCTTGTTAAAATATCCAAAAATCTTCCTTTTCATTTTGCACAGATCATCCCAAGAGTCTCTTTCTACTCTGTGATCTCTGATCCACCTCCTCCTGATCACTCCACTGACCTGCACCTCCTGGAAGTGGACACAAGGCTAGTTAGAGCACTGGAACTAAAAGACAAATGATCTAAATTGATCCCTCTGCAGTTTTAAACTATCTTGCACCCAAATCCAGTACAGATTTGATACACATATGCCCTTCCTCAGCTGTGTTTGAGACTGCTGATTTAATACTAAATTATGCCCTTGCATTAAGAAAAATTCCCAACACTGAGACAAACTTAATGAGATGAACTAAATCACTGATATAAGATGACAGAGGATTATAAAAGAGAAAACAGTGTTACATAAAGTGGCTAGATGAAAAACATCATAGATGTATTAGGACCAGTTTACTACTATCTTAAGAATTGTCTGGAATAGAATAGGATACCTCTAAGTTCTGTTATCCAAAACAGGACAAAACGGAAACAAGGAGTTTTTTACAAATTATATAGTTAACACATCCAACAACATCCAACAAAACCCTATTCACGTTCTATTTATAGACCCTGCATCCTCTAAATCATCATCTACCTTTGTCTTTTGATCACAAACTCCTTCAAGCAAATTAATTATCTTGCATTTAGGAAGCATAAATCACATGTCAGGTAACAACATATCTAAAGCATTATAACCAGAAATAATATCACAGCATTACTTTAACCAAAACCAGTTTATTGCTCTAAAATTTAACACCGTATTAGTAGTTGAGATGAACAGGAAGAGACTACATTAAGATCTTTCCAGTAAGAAAAAAACCAAAGAATCACAAGTATGATCCTCTTGCATGTTTATTCCTCTAAAACATTTGTCCTCCTGTAATAAGATACTGCATCATGAGAAGTCTGGTATGTTGGGTACTGAATCTCTGAAACGAAATTCATCCCCTGGAGCAAGTCGCTTTGTATTCCCGTGTCTCCGTTCTCAAGGTTTAAGCTGTCTGTTCTCTTGAGGACTATAAGCACTTGACAGGAAGGCCAGTCTTCTATTAGATATCTGTAAAAAGTTTAGCACAATGGTCCAGCTGTCTCAATGTGGCCTCTGAGTGCTACCCCAATGTGTATGAATGCTATACCTAGTGGACCTGTACCTTGCAGTTCCATAGTAAATTCTGAACCCCTAAAAACACATAAGCCTTTGTCCTAAAGGTCGGTGTGTTTGGCTGCATGCGTAAGATTAAGCACATACTAAAAAGTGTGCAGGAGTATTTAACTGGAGTTCAACAGACAGATCCATGAAACATAGAAAGTTCACAAGGATTTTTTACTCACAGCAGTCCATTACTTCTAGTACTCTCTTCTAAGCGACTTACCAGCTCCTTTAAAAATACTGTCTTAAGAACAATGTGCTAAATCAAATGGTAATTTGGGAAATGCAATTCTGTTTGTTCAGCTGCAGATGTGAGAACATATTGAAAAACAAGATACAAACTTACTACATTTTTTAATTAATTGTTACATTTCCAGAAATCATTTTTGTGAATTGTCTCTAAAAGACTATTTCTGCTCAAAGACAATTCCTGGAACAATATCAGAAAGTGATAGTGCATTTCTTGCCTATTGAATGGAAAATGGAATTGAATTAGCTTAACAAACATGCATGGTATTTTCTTCTTTTGAAATAAATTTGAACGCTGTAATATAGTATTTTGTGTAGAATGTCTTATACCAGATCACTAAGCTACAGAACATTAACTTTAGAAGGTTACCCTGAGAGATGCCCAAAATAAAAGAGAAGACCATTGAGACCAGGCAAGACTGTCTTGTAGATCAAACTGCTGAACTCTTCTTCATGCTTCATACAGAGTCAAGATTTTCTCTCCACAAATTAATACACTGATTAAAGTTTCCTCCAAGCCAATTGCAAAGAAGCATGTGAGTCTTTGTATGTATGCAGGCACACAGAGGGAGTGGAGGAGTCTTTCTCACCTGGTTCTTACCACCCAAAAGTCAAGGGTTTAATTTCTGGGGGTTTTTTAATCTCTCTAAAAACAGAAGACAGATCTTAAAATGGGTGATAAATTCAGTGTACTATTTATCCACTAGCTGTAAAAGGAAACTACGCAGTTATGAAATGCTTGGCACTTACATTTAGACAGACAGATTTAAAATTGTTCATACAATCTCACTTTAGGAAAAATACCTGTGTATTTTTATTTCCCTTTCCATCCCTAGATTCAAGGTGATTTGGAGCTAGCCTTTTCCAAAGCCCATCTCATATGACTGACAAAGATCCCTTGCAGCCAGGGGCTGCAGGTATTTCTCACATAGAGATCATGTATCTCTGTTTTCCTAAAAAGTGCTGACAACTCTCATTTCTTGATAAAGAATACAAAGTAGCTTGGCCTTTCATAAATTTCTGTGAGAGAAACTGCTTTAATCTTTAAATACTTTCCACCTGAAAATTTGGGCACCACTAAAGTATTTTACTGTCATTAATATATAATTCCATATAATTTAAATCCAATGAAACGTTTTTTTACAGAACAAGAAAAAAAATTCCACTGGGTTTATTTACAAAACTTCTTTTTCCTCTGTGCCTTGGCTAATTTCTTTGGTATAACACCCCTCATGAATTTCACATTTACTGAATGCTAACAAATCTTTTCTCATTTTTAAAAGCACTTTACAGCTCTGTCTACAATATATCATCCAGTCTTTGTGCCTTTGTCCTGCAGTCCTGTGCACTCCATGGATCTGATATTTATAGCTGTCTGGCACTGCACATACACGTGTGTATCCCTAACTCTGCCAAAACTTTCCTTCTGAAAGCTCTCCCATAGAGAATCCACATGCAGCATTTACCTTTCATAGTCACATGAATGAGAATCCACATCGGTACAGAAGTTTTTTTTTTGTCTGTTTTTAAAAGCTGATAAAAATATCAGTAACATGTGAGACTCCCAGGCTTTTCAGAACTATAGAAGTTTTTTAAAAAGTTAAAACATGGTAGGAAGTTCCTATGACACTGGTAGGTTTTCTCAAGGACAAAATGTCTAGAGCTATTTTTGAAATTTTTTTTCCTCCTTCAGGATAAAAGCAGTAACAGACTGCATAGAAATTAGACTGCACTACAGTAAAAAACTGGCTTATGGAATCAATTGTAAAATTCCCAATTGCTTAATTGAGGTGAGCATTTCAACTCTGATACTCGTGGTGGTTAGAGATCTTCTTGCAAAATCCTATCACTTTTTCAGTTTGCCAGCTGAGGGAAAACTCATCCTCATTAAATGGATATCTAGAGAAATCATGTTTGATAACTTATCTAGATTGCCTGTGTGATTAAACATTTTTTGCTTCTCTGATTAAACATTTCCTCTCATTCTTGGATTGATTAATTTTCTTACAAGACATATTACTTCTTTCAGTTCAAATTTGAACTTCATCCAAACATTTCTTCATAGAGAAAACTATTTACTTTGCAGCTTGTTTTTCCCCCACCAAATCTAAGATTTTATAAAACCTGCCCCCTATTTTAATGAAACAGAGCAAAGAAAAATATGAATTTTAAGTAGTAATCTTTTGATGGCTCATTTCTCTACAATGCTAGTTGTTTTCTTTTTATTTATCTTGAAAAGGGAGGAAATAGGCATATTTAAAAAGTTTTCTTTCCAAAATAAAAAGGGCTGAAAAAAAAAGAATCAGTTTAATCAATTTTAGATAGGAGGGTGAGGTTATCTTATGAAGTGTGCAGTTGATTACTGAAAAATAACTTTTATGCATAGCTATGTAATCACAGGTTTTTCTTACACATAAGAAGAACTATTTGTAGTTTACAGAAAAAGATAGCAACAATTTTTTCTTCATTTTGGAGAAATACATGTTAATTTTGCAGTACTCCTGCCAGCAAAACTGTCATTGACAGGAATTAACTGAATTTCATTTGGGATGTGAGCGGCAAAGCCATACAATATGGCTCCTGACTTGAACTGTTTTGATGAATTCCTTACCATAATTTGTACCTCAAATACTGTTTTCAGTTTGGAGCCCCTCTGCAAAGAAGACATTAAGGGGCTGGAGTGTGTCCAGAGAAGGGAAATGGAGCTGGGGAAGGGTCTGGAGCACAAGTCTGACTGGAGAGGAGCTGCTGAGGGAGCTGAGGGTGTTTAGCCTGGAAAAAAGAAACCCAGGCGAGACCTTATCACTCCCTACAACTGCCTGAAAGGAGGGTGTAGCCAGGTGGGGGTTGGTCTCTTCTCCCAGGTAACAAGTGACAGGACCAGAGAAAATGGAAAGTTGTGCCAAGGGAGGTTTAGATT
>VYZT01054820.1:96677-158564 GCA_013400735.1 Pomatostomus ruficeps
TTCCAATGTTATTGTAAAGATCCATCATCTTCTAACAAGAGCACATGCCAGAGCATCCTAAATCATAGCCTGGATTTTCTCTTGCAAGCACATTTTCCTAATGTACTGGTTGTTGTATCTCTTCAGAGAATGTTGGACTTGGGGTCTTAGAGGTCTTTTCCAGCTTTAATGATTCTGTGATTCTCTAATTCACATTTTGAACCAATTGTTGCTTCTTTATGTCAAACGTTGTGTTCTAATTTTACTGAACTGAAAAAAACCTATCAACACTGCTGTAATTTGACGAAGCTCAAGTGAAGCATTTTTTAAAGTATTGGGGAAGCTTGGTACAACATTCCATGTGATTTTAAAATGGGACCAGACATTTAACTGCTTCCTCTGACTTAGGAAATATCTCCCCAGATCACTGAAAAATATGGCAAAGGAAGAAATAGAAGGCAGGTAATCATGAAAGACATAATTAACTTTGTCCAGCATGAAGATTCATTCCAGCATGGTTTTCATTCAAACTAACCAAAGATGTTATTTTTTGTCTGGTTTGTAGTTTCATATTTAGAATTATTAAAGTCTGTCCTTAGGGGAGTGATATAATTTGATCCATCACTAAAACTGTATTGTTCTTTCGTTGGTGAATCTGTTTCTCAAATTCTAATTCTTTCACCTTAATCTTCCACCAAATGCAGGTTGTCCATTGAAGTACAATGATCTCTGTCCAGTGCAGACTTTTGAATGTGTTGACCCAGGTGGGGCTGGGATTCTATCTTCTTCCCTCAGTAACCAATTTCAACTGGTCAAGAGTCCCCTCACTACCAACTTAAATCATTGCTTACTTCGATTCATGTTATTGTGTAAGGATATAATCTTAAATAATTTCTCCCATTTTGTTGTTTACCATTTAGAATGAGCGAAGCCGTGGATTCCTTTTGGCCTCAATAAGATTAACAGACATTCATCACATGAATGTGATTAAATAACATTAAATAAAACTCTGCTTCCTTGGCCATTCTTAGATCTAAGAATCTTTTAAAGATCCAGAAAACATGGTTTATAATTTCTGAAAACAATGTTCATGTTAAGAGGATATGTGTGATGAAAATCTTACCTGCTTTTTCCCCAACTTCCCATGGGTTAATAACAACTATTGTCTAATTACACATACTTTAACTTGAAAAAAACCCTTTTCAGTAATATTTTAATCCCCATAACTGAGATTTACATAAGAAAAGTTTCTGAATAGTTTTGAAAAATTCTGTTTGTCTTTCCATTAGCTTCTTCCTCTTGATGGTAGGAAGCATAATTTGAAACCAGTGTTACTGTCAGATAAACGGAACGTGCTATTGCATCATGAGATTATATACACCTTGATCAGAGAAACAAAACTCTTCAGAGGATCTAGAAATATAATTCTGCTGCTGCCTTCTGCAGCCTGTGACTAGGTATTAGCACAACAGCAGTTGCTGACAAAGTGCACAAGGCTCTTCTGAAGCTATTCCCTAGTCAAGGAGTATCTTCTGAGCTGTTATTTCAGGGATTAAGATATATCAAATGCCAATTGTTCTATTAGTCTATATATATTCAAGGACCTTTTATTTACAGTGGATAAGACATTTCCATGCTCCCATGAGTTTTATTCTGTGATAGTGCTAGTGTGTCCTGAAGAGGAAAGAAATTTAAAAAATAATGTGAAATTTACTTTGCCTTGTACATCCGAAATGTACTTCATGATTATTTGTATTGTTTCTTCTTCCACATGAGGTTTGGTAATGATGACTTTTTCAGAACTTAGGTGCTTCGAACAGCCCAGAATTATGTCATAAATTGTACCATCTTACTGGTTTTACTGCTTTTCCTAGCCTCAATCTAATGAACTAGCTTAATAGTACCAGGAAGGATAGAGAAATGAAAGCCACAGAGTCGGTAAATTTTCACTCAAACTCCCATTTTAATTTCCAAGAGACATGTCAGTTAGCTCTTCTTAGTTTTCCAAAAATCAGTTTTCTGAAAACCAAAATTCTAACACTTGAGTTCTTCATATAGTTGGAGTAATGAATAAAATATTTTCAAAGAATCAGTAAGATGAATGTAGATACCCTTATTATCCATCACTGGCCTGTTCAGGAAGGATTTTGTGAGATTTCTTTCATCATTCTGTACTTCATATTGCAGCCCTCCCTCAAAAATCCTAGGCATTATCACTGTTAACTTCACAAAACCAAAATCATACTGAGACATTTTCACTCCAGAAATTTGGATCTTGGCCTGCTTGGGTGACTATATGTATCTGGGAATCATGGTTACTTCAGACATCTCATGCTGAGCACTCAAACAGATTGTATTTCCTGTACTTGTACTTGGTCCTTTATGTTGTCTTGTTGTTTCAACCATCTCAGTGCACTGAGGTTTTCCCAGAATCTTGTAGCTTGCCTGTTTTCCCCACATAATGCAGTGATCATAGCTAAAGAATTTTTTCAGATGTAGATTCTGCCTACTATGGACATATCAAAGTGACATTAGGGAATTACTGTCTGTGTAGAGCCAGAAGTCCAAAACTGAAGAAACCCCAAGCTACTCTGCACATTTTCTCCCAGTGTGCCTTGCAGTTTCTTCTCTATTCATTTTATGAAGGCTTCTTCTTAGCCTCCTAAGATTATGCCAGTGAAAATCAGCCACAGTACAAATGTGTAGTTTTAAAATCAAATGCTTGGCATGGATGATGGGAAATGCATGTTCCACTGTTTTCCATTTTTACCACCAAGATGTTTTTTCTTTCTCTAAAAAACTGATCTTTCAGCTTCTTCCATGAATAAAAGGCATTTTTCAATAGCTATAGATGTCACATAATAACTAAAGTAAGGAGAAGAAGGAATTACCTTTCTAAAAATAAAATATGGATGAACCATTTGACCAAGGTTATTTACAGTGAAAGTCATTCACCTTCTAAATGGAAGACCAGCTTCATCAGACCCAAGTGCAAAATATATTCTGGCCATGCCCTGTGTTTAATGACTTTGAGCTCCAACTGCTTGATATGAAAGGCAGTTTTCCGTGTCAAATGCCATGAATGGGGTATGGTTTCTAGATAACTCTTTTCAGCTAAAAGAAGACCTAAGAAAACAAGTTTAATACATGCCTAAACGTATCTTTCTATATATTATAAGAATATGCATGTATGTTCTCTATTTCTGTTGATCTCAAATTCTTCTATTCTAAAGCAAACTATACAGCTGCTTGTTTTAAACACATAAATCTCTACTATCAAAAGACAGATGTTAGCTTAGATGTCTCTAAAAGAAGTATGCAGATAAGCCTAATAAAGTACATCACTTTGTGTCTAAAATATTTGTCTTACGTACTCCTCCATGTTTAGTTTAACAAGGAGAGTTTATTTCATTTCAATTCTGGGGCAGGAGATACTTATGGAAATGAATGTGCTATTGTCTGAGGGCCTGGCAGTTGATGAGAGGAGAATGTTTATGCTGTCTCATAAAGTATTGTTACTGCACACAAAACAATGTTTCACATGAAATAATTAACTTCTTTTATGAATGAACACCTCTTTTGTAACTCTGTATTTGTAAAACATTAAACAAAATGGTGTCTTTATCCAAGACTGAAGCTCTTAACAGCTTCCAAACTAAAAGCAGACTGTAGAACAGAGGTAAAGGTTTTGAATGCTTGGTATGACCTATCTCCCCTTGACTCAAGTAGCCATTCTGAAACACACCACCACCTTTCATAGGCAGAAATTGCTTATCATACATTGTATTCTCCTCTAAGAGCAAAACTGCTAACTTGCATCAAAATCAATTGATGTTAATAAATTTAATTATTACACTTATGACTACAGTAATGCCAGAATCTTTCTTGCAACCACACAGAAAGATGGCAGTACAACCTACTGACTTAAAATCATAAACCAAAAGAAATCAAACTACTTCTCAAATACTATCTCCGCATTGCTCTCCTCAGGCACACTGTGATGCAGATATTTGGGTTCCTATCCTGTTTTTGGCACAACGATCAAAAATGCTGTTTCCAACTCTCTTCCTATGACATTGTCAGGTTGTGAGATTATAAATGAGAACAATAATCTAAAGCACAACAGAAAGATGGCAAAATGTATTCAGTACCATTTAAGTGAGAGGGCATTGCTGGTCCAAGCCTAAAGCAGCTGTCAATATTCAGTTTTATGCACCACTTCACATCTTTCTACATGCAATGAGTTTTCTTCATTTCACAAAAACATACACCTTCTGAAGGCAGAGATCATGACTTTTGTAGTTGGAAAATGCTTAACAAAAAAAAGCAGTGGCAAAAATATGTTTTCAGGTATTTTCATTTCTTCCTGAGTTTTCAGCTAATTCTGTCTTCTCTATGCCAGGTTTTCAGGCACCATCTTAAGTATTTCCACAATTTCACTAATTTAAAACAGGAGCACGAGCCCTCTCATTTGTTCTCTCATATCTTTGGCAGGAATAGGGCTTCATCCATAAGGCATTTTGAAGTGGACTATCTATAATAGGGATTTCTACAGAGCTGGCAAATGTGCTGGTGATAGTTTTGGAAAAGAAGACAGATAAGAAGGGAGCTGAGATTGTTTGGCTCGCACCCTGTTATCTCTGTGAATGGACCAAAGGCGAGTGTACTATGGGGTCTAGGGGAAAAGGAGGCAGATTGTCAAACAGACTTGGCCATTACAAATTTTTTTTAATCATGTTTATCACAAGAGATTTAAAATAGCTGTCACCTCATGTAAGCTTCTTTTGCTGTTCCAGTGGCAGTCTTCTCAGTTGAAACCTATGTTTTTCCTATTTATTTTTGGACTTTAGGCTGACCAAAGAAGAGTCCATCACTTCACTGAACTGTTTGGTCAACAAAATGAGCAATATACTCTGTGTTCTTTTGTACATCAAAACAGACCACTGAAATTTAATAAAACATTTAACAGCTTGATTTGCAAGAACATGTCTTTGTTGATGTATTGAAATTAATCTGCTGTAAAGACTGCCTTAAGAATAATAAAATATTGTACATATCACCTTAGGCATTATGTAAGGGAAGTAGCTTCTATGCTGGCATTTGCAGGAATAAACAAAATTAGTTCAGCACAGTCCACAGCTGTGATCACTGGAGGAAAGCTCAGGGTCTAGGAGCTGCTAGCTCTGATACTCCACTAAAAAGGCAGCTGTACTTTACTACTGGTCCACTGGGTCTGATGCTAATAATTTTTAAATGGCCTGTTAGTTACAGCAGTGGCCTCAAGCTACCTCTTATTTCAAATCCTATTAACATTTGTGTATCTTTAAACTACTTTATTGTCTTAATTACTATATATTCATTCATAATTCCCAGTCAATCTGCTGCTATATACAGAAATGAGAAAAAAATATGAACAATGGCCGAAGAGTTGGCAATGAAATGTGACCGTGGTAATGCGGAATCAAACCAATCACACAAAACAGTGAGTGCAGAAATGCTTCTGTGCATGCTGCTTTTCTCCATAGTGCTCTGCAGGATCAAACTACTGCCTTAGGATAATGGATTGGCACTGCCTACAGGCATATTAGAGAAAACCAAACCACTATAAGTAGAGCATTTAAGAAAACCAGGTTCAATCTTTTTTTTTTTTTTTNAAATCAAATTTAAAAAATTGAAAAGTTTTCCACAGTTTTATTTGTTCCAGCAAGATGTACTCAAAACAGTTCTAATAAAGCAAGTTTTTCCTTTCACTCTGAGTCTTATCTTGCCTACTCTTCTGTTTCAGGCAAAACTTCATTAACAGAAATGGAAATTTTCCCTGTACAAGGATTGCAACACATTTCTTAATGCATATATACTAACCTATATAAGTACCTCTGTCATTAAAAACTATTAATTTCTCGTAGCTCAAAGCTACCATAGCATGTATTTTTTTAAAAAAAACCCATTATATTTGTCTTGAAAAAGTTTTATGATGTTTACATTTCTAACATACAAAAAACTCATTAATAGTTAGGTACCACAATGGCTTTATTACACAGATATGCAATTACTGGCCAAAATCAACTTCTTCAACTCTAGAAAGTGGTGATCATGCTGATTATGACTTTTCAATCAACCAAAGATTTAAAAGAAATGCTGACATACATCTAAACTCAATCAGTCAGGAAAAATGTACAGAGCAAAGAATTTTTTTCTCCAACACAGTTATGCAAAATCTAACTAACAACTCTTTGCCTGACTAATTTGTTTTGCTTATGGGTAAATGAAGGAACATAGATGCTACTCAAGCTTCTGAAGAAAAATACAGAATATTTTTCATAGCTTGATTTGAAGTGTTGTTGTGAAAAAGGCATAATACACTGAAGCACCGAAAACTTGTCCTTTTAAAACTTGATTTTCTCTACAGTCTCTTTCTTAGACTATTTTTGTAGCATTTCCACAACAGTTGTGCTTCTATACATACTCACAAAAGAAAGAGACGCGTTAGTTACTCTTTTGTCTAAGAGAAAACAATCTAGGTAGGGTCATTTAACTTCCTTTCAGGTTCAGCTGGGTTTAAGGTAAGTCTTGTTGAAATCAGACTGGAGAGATAAAAAAGAAAAACCCAGTCCTTGTATTTTCTTGGTTTTCAATGCCTGGATCATCTACTTCACTTCCACACTTTCTGGGTAATTCTTCCTCTAAGTACAAGTATGTTATGATCAAGAAATCAAACCAGGTGCCAAATTTTTCCTCTTCTTTATTCCAGACTGAAGAAGAGGGATGGCCTGCCAGCTGGTGGCCTGTGAGAAGAAAGGACTATATTGGAGACTCAAAGGAATCTCCTCCACCATCATGTTCCTTGTCATAATGTTCTGATCTCAGTGCTGACAAACTCAGCACAATCTCACAGGATTTCATTACCGTGGTATTTTTAATCCTTGAGTTTAACTGAGATCAAAACTCAGAAAAAGCAAATAGAGATTTCAAGTAACCTGTCTGGAGGGCTGGAACAGGATCACAGGATAGTTCAGACTGGGAGAGACCTCAGGAGGCCGCTGGTCCAACCTCCTGTGAGCAGGAGGTCAGCTCTGAGGTCAGACCATGTTCTCAGGGCTTCACCTGGCCAAGGCTGAAAATCTCAAATGAGAGAAAATGTACAATGTATCGGCTCATTCTGTTCCACTGCCCGTCTTCACAGGGACATTTAAAAAAAAAATCAGTCTGAACCTCTCTTGATTCACTTTACTTTCACTGTCTCTCATCTTCCGAGTCTGCCTCACTTCACTGAGCCCAGTTCCATCTCCTGGATGATCTCCCATAGACGCTGGGGGCTGGGGTCGGGTCCTCCCCAAACCCATCTCTTCTTCAGGCTGAACAAGCCCAGTGCCCCCAGCCTCTCCCCACATGGCTGGTGTTCAAGGTGACTAATACCTGTCTGTGATCTACTGTCTCTGCCCTTTTTCATGCAGTTCAGGATACTGATATTGGTTAACAGTCCCTTTAATAGATTTTACCTGAAAGATGTCATAGTTTTCATTGCCCGTTGCAAGCAGTAAGTAACTACTATGATCTAAGTCAGCACAGCTACCAGTAAAAAGCCCCCAAAACACCCCAAAACCTTAACAACCAAGGCTTATCAATGGTAAATGTCAATGAACACAAATGTACATATATGTCTGAAAATACGAACTGAAACATACATCATATTTGCACTTGATAATCATATTGTTCTATCTCAGTATAAATCTGGACCACAAGTAAAGCAACTGTAGAAACATAAGGAAAGTAACACCCACTTATGCATGGACGAGCCCATGACAAAATGTTATTAACACACCCAGGAACATGCTTTATTCCAAATCACTTACTAACCCCAGAAATCCAGACTGATCATTTATTATGGATTTGGTGCACTATGAGGTGTCGCAAAAACACAGCTCCAATTGATTAAATAATTGCATTGCCATAAAGGCTGAGGGAAAATATCCCACTTCTGAGTGGAGTCACCTTGCCTCAAAGTCAGTGAAAACTGCTTCGGCACACACAAGGGCAAAATCTAGCCTGAAGTCATCCCACAGCATCAGAAAATAAAACAACATATATCAATGAGTATTTTAAACAACACAATTTGATTATTTGACACTGTACACAGCCTAAGGCATAGGTCTAGACATGTCAGAATAGGGCAAAGGCCTTGCTGTTTAGAGGTTATATTTCATCCTGTTGTTCTGTTCTCTATTTACTGTCATATCTTTGCATTACCTCAAGGAAGTAAGTGGCAGAACACAGGTATCTCAGAACACTTGTAGAAATCAGTTCCTGCACAGGCACGGCATATTCACTCTATTAACAAAATCAGGAGGCTATATGTAGACAGAGGACACACTTTACAAGTGATCTATACCCTGAAGTTAGAGGAAAGATTGTGAAAAAATAAATGCCGGTCTTTGAAATATACTTCAGTTTAGGATTTAAGGACTATCAGACACGTGTATGTACATTTCAGAGAATCTGATGCCTCTTTCCATTTTTCCCTGCAATTGGATGGATAGAGAACACAACTTGTATTCCTCATCCCTTGACCGGTCATCCCAAGGCCCTAAAATCTCTCGATTGTCCTTGGACTTCTTGGTGCAACTTCAACACTGCCTACCTGATAAATCAGTAATGGATAAGAATCTGAGGGACCAGAAGAGGAGGCTTTTTCCTCGTATCTTTAACCTGCACCCTGGGGAGGCAGCAGGCTTCCCTAAGAAGTGGGTCCAGTGTGCATACTGCGCCTTGTGTTCCCTTCAGGAGGCAGTCTGCTATGGCAATGACACATCTTTTTTTTCTTTATGGAAGTGGTTTTGATGCAGGGTGTAGGATGAGTTAACCTTGGTGACCTCCAAGTGAGATGAACCATCATCCTCATCGCTGTTCCGTCCTGCTTGCAAGAGCCTCGCTCCTGTTATGCAGGGCTCTTGGGAAGGGGAGGCAGTCACAGCCCTGAGCATTTCACCATAACATGTGTGTGATGGACAGGGATGCTTCTCCTCAGAGATAAAGCAGTGAGCTGATGGTTACTGAGGGGAACACCAGCACTTCAGCCTCGTCCTGATGCTTACACTTTGCCTGCTGCTGAGCGCTGTGACACTTCAGCACCAAGCAGTGTTGTGGTTTTCACTCATCTGGCTGGGTGAAGTGAGGTTACCGCCTTGCTTCACCTAAAAGCTCCTCTGCGACAAACTAGGGAAGTGCAAGTTGTTTTCTGCACTAGCCTTACAGCAAAGAAATAGTGAATAATTTGTCAAAAACACATAACTTTGCTTTTAGTGTAACTCCAATCTTCTGCAAAATGCTGAGCAATCAGGAAATCAAGCAGCTAGTGAGATATGCCTTAAGCGGTCACTGATAGAGGGCTCACTCTCATCCAAAATGCTGCCAATTTTTCTCCTTGCTGTACTGCATCACACAGGGAATGACAAAATTTCTTCTTTTTGCAAGGCTACTGTCTTTACATTACATCTACTACATTATGCACATTTTTTAGATGTATAACAGGGACAAACACAGAAAATGATACGGTATACAAATAATGAAGTAAAAAGGTAATTACATGTGTATATGCACACACTCAAATTATTTTTTGCTATAATTATTTTTGTGTATTTAACACAAGAGAAAAAGTTATTAGAAATTGTGACATTTGTCTGGGTTGGATTTAATAAACAACATGAAGTATTTTTAATTGCATAGATGATTACTTACTGACTTTTCCCTAATTTTTATCTGTTCCTCTCTTGAGTTCCCACATGTCAAAAACCAAGGACTATAAAAAAATTTTGAAACAATAAAAATATCTAATGAGAACTAATGGTTCTAATTTCAGTAAAAGAGCCACAAGGCTAGTATCACAGTGTAGAGTGTGATCAAAAAAAATCTCTCTTTTTTTGACATCTAAATAGGAATATTACTAGGAAAGTACAATTTCTATAAATGTAGAGGTCTCTGACATCTATTCACAACTACCTGACGACTCCCATCTTTCATCAGTAAAATTTAAATAATTGTATTTCAAATAAAATTAAAATATTTCATATTTTTGAACTGACTCAGAAAATTTTGTTTCAGAATTGTCCATCCTTAGTC
Source organism: Pomatostomus ruficeps (assembly GCA_013400735.1). Taxonomy (NCBI): domain Eukaryota; kingdom Metazoa; phylum Chordata; class Aves; order Passeriformes; family Timaliidae; genus Pomatostomus; species Pomatostomus ruficeps. The sequence goes on from VYZT01054820.1 coordinate 106,773, forward strand.
ATTTCCTTTTTTAGACAATTTTTCATTCTCACTTGAAACAGAGCTCTCTGTTGTGTTTCTCTCTCAATTCCCACGATGGAACACATTTCCCCTGGCCCCCTGAATAGGAGGATTACAAGAGCTGCTGCTAGAGTAGAGGGAAGAAGGAGCAGTGGAGGAACAGAGGAACAGTCTTTTTGATTTTTCCATCTTAATTTATTCAAAAGATATGTAAGTATATGCCATATCATACAATTATTTGATCGTCATTATTTCTATAAATGTCTAAGAGCAAAGCAGAAAGAGGATTTTTTAACACATGGCTTGGTCATAATTGACCCTAGTGCTACTCAAAAAACCTGTCATGAAGTGAGCAGTCTAACTTAGAGAGCTATGCAACTGGAAATATACCTGACATTCAAGGATCATAAATAATATATATACCTTCATCACTGTCAAGAGTTGAAACAAGCACATCAAAATATATAGTAGTTTTAAAAGGATGACAACAGGAACTCATAATTTTGTAAGATAAAAATAGTTGACTTGGATTTCACAAAATACCAGTTGTTCTGCAATTAAGCTTCGGTGACTCAGATTTTGAACTTGTTAAACAAAGCCCTGCAGTGATTACACTTATATACTTCAGAAGATAACATTTCACTAAGCTAAAATCAGGTGCACACAGATCAGTGTTCAGCTTACAAGCTGTCCAGAGATGGATTTGACGAAGATATTTTAGCATCCTTTATATCGTTAAGTTTTTCTCAGATCAGGAATGTTTAATTAGCTCCCCCAAAAAACTCAGCTTCAGAGTCTAAATAGTCTCATGTTCAATCTCAGTTATCCTATCAACAGAATATTCCGGTAACTAAGTCATCTGTAGCTGTGCAAGAGGAAAAGTTTGAAACCGTCATGATGTAGGATGATATAGGATAGCTAACATAGGAAGGAAAAAATAATTTTCAATCTAAAGTACAGTGACAGAGTCTGGGAAAGATGTTAAGCCATTTATAATGATGGCTAAAGTTTAAGGCAAGGAAATGTTAATACACAGTAATGTACAAACTATAAGTAATAAATGTTGTATGTATGTGTATGGAAAAAAGCTTTGAGATATTAATATACACCTAACAGAAGTGTAAAATGCAAAGTAGGTAGTATGGCTATGCCAGTGTACAACCAAATGTCTGAGGGTTATGGAAAAAATTTTGCCCATGGAAAACAATAAAAGAAGTCCAAGAAGAAGAGCATGTTTATTCCTGAAGGCAATGGACAAGCACAGTAAGAAGCAAGCTGGAATTGCTAATGCAGTCCAAAGGGGTAAAAGAGGCAGGGTTTGGGCAAGGATTCAGGCATCAGCCAGGTTCATGCCCAAAGCACATGGGAAGAGGAAGAAGTGAGTGGGCCCAGTGCCACAGATTGGCCCTCTGATACTTAACAAGGACTACGGGGAAGCTCTAGCAGGCCACTAAAAGGCAGAGTAATTCTGATAAATACAGAGCAGTAAACCCTAGTTAACAGTTGATTGTGGGAGGGGGTAAAATGGAGAGAACAACGAGCAGAGCGGGGGAGAGAAACTTATGCAAGAAGGAGCAGAATCTTAGGAATTAAATAAAATAATTTGAAAAATACAGAATTTATATATATAAAACAAGATAGTAAGCTCTCATACACACACCCACAACGGAAAAAAGCTTTAGCCCAGAAGTACTAGAAAACAGAATGGAGAAAATGTACTTGGAGTTGGAAACAAGAACTTTCCTTTGGATGTGTTCACTGAATTGTGGTGTCAGCACCCAGGCACTGGCCAGGAGGGCTGCAGGGACCACAGTGAGGGAGGCCAGGGCTGCCTCTGATGGCCCCACCACAGGACACAGCTGAGCCCTGCAGCCAAGGTGAAGGACTCAGGAGGGACGGACTGTAGCTGAGCCTGGGAAAAGCTGCTTAATTAATATTCCCAAAATCATGTGTGTATTGCCCATGACAGTAATTGGTAAGGTGGCCATTAGCTAAGGTCAGCCAACCACACTCTTCATGAGATTCTTTTTTATTCTTTAAAAAAATGTCCAAACCGTACAAATACACAAAAGTGAGAAGCAAAGGGGAGAAAGAAAATTTAATTTTAAATTTGCTTCCTCAAAGCAATCAGAAGAAACATTTCCAAAGGATAGAAAAGTAATAGCTGTGAGTCTGCACACACTTAAATTAAGAGAAGGATAGAAAAGATACTTTGGCTTGCATAAATTGCATACTCAAGCAGGACAGAATGAATGTAATACATGACAAGATAAGTATGAAGGATCCACCCAGCCACTCCAATGTGTAGATGAACTGCCCCATAAGTAGAGGCAGTTCTCCTGCCGCAGACACACTGAACTGCAAGCTGAACACTCAGAAAGTTTGATGAGGTGAGGGAAAACCAATACCTGCAGGACATCATTAAGAATCATTAAGGTTGGAAAGGACTTCCAAGATCATCAAGTTCAACCTTCCAAAATACACTGTAAGATCCAATCTGTGCACTGTAAAAAACTCTGATTTCTCAGGGCAGCTAAACTGAGCTGTTGCAGTAGATTTAGAATTCATGGAGACAAAAAACCTTAGGATTTGAAAGAAAAAAGGCACACCTTTAAGTCATTTGTACAAGAAACACAATTCTGACAGGATATCCAGCTAATCACCAATGTACACAATTTTCTGCATTAGTAAAGCTTAAAGTATGAGCAATTAATGCTCTGCCTCTCTCAAGAAGGCCAAATACAGCCTATAGCTGAATACTGCCTTCTTCCACCAGTAGAAATTTCCATCATCCTGTCTAAGAGATGAGCTACTGTTAACCCAGCCAATATTTAAAAGTAAGAGCCTTTGCTATTAACCAATCTACCACAACACTCTGGACACACAGATTTTTAGTTCAGAAGACACCATACTAAAATCTTATCTAGGCATCCCCATGATATAAACTGCAGTAGTTTATTTGCCCTGTCTAAATTTATTAAAATCAATTTAGACAGGGCATTATTTGATGAACCTTTTACAGTCTTTTGAAAGTTACATTTTTTTGGTGCTTTATTGTTTGTTTGTTTTTAATTGTAACAAAAAGCCTGATCAGATCTGAGAAAGGCAAGCAGGTATAATTGTAAATTAAGAGAAAGAATGGGCCACAAAACGATGAAGTTCTTTCCTGTCTCCAAATCTGCATTTAAAATTACATGTGCTAGAGTCATAGCTTCTGGTACCAGACTTCTGATTGACCCAAAGCACAGTCTGTAGATCTCAGCCCATTAAGCACCAGGGAACCTATACCTAAATAACCCAGTGCAGAATTCTGCAGATCCTGACTGTGACTGTAAACTCTTTTCATGTGAGGAACTGCACACCTGGAACAGCTACCACTTGCTCTTCCTTCACTGGTATAAATGTGGTACATTATATAAATAATTGTTTGACCTACAATAGTTTTCCTAGATGGTTCATCCTTTGCTAGGACCCCTGCATAAACCGTAACTTCAGATTCATCTGCCTTAAGGGTTTTGGTTTTTTTTATCTTAGAAAGTTTTAAACATAAACTATATTTAAATTTATCTGTAGCAGAGGACTTCAATGTTTTGAGGTTTTTTGTAATTTTTTTTTGCCACCAGTTCCATGCAGGAACACTTACTTTTTGCATTGATTTATTTAAAATCTTCTTCTGGGTATCGCTTCACAGCTGGTTCATGTCAATAAGGCAGCAGAAGTCACCATATCCCACTGCCTGAGGTAAATCCCCTGATAAACCTGGCTTTCTTCCATGAGGCTGAAGCAATGCTTTTATGGGAGCTGCTGCAGGCTGGTTATTGAAAATGGAAGATGCTTAGTGCTTTGCATGCATAGCCCTTTATAAATAATATATAAAGGTCAAATAAGTTATTTATTGGTCTTTCTGCCCATTTTATGTATGCTACTTTGTTTCAGTATTGAAGGTCTGATTTTCAGTTGTTGTAAATTCAAACCGATTGACATGTTAATTTACCATGAACTGAGAAACTGGAAAACAGTGAGAACAGTCATTATATTTTTTTGACTCAGTCAAATGCAGTTGTCTGCCCATATTCAGTGATTTCTCTTGAAGCTGCTTTATTTGTCTCTTCTTTTTTTCCAATTTTGCATGTTGAAACACTGTTAGGTAATAGTCTTGTATAGGTGACTCACAGCAAAGCTGCTTCTTCAGTGATGGCCTGTCTCAGTTTATTCGGCTCTATAAATCAACCTAAGTCATAATTTCACAGTATCTGCTCAAACTCACCATGGTAAAACAGAGCTCTTCTGTTTCCTCCAGGAACTGTTTCACCATGCAGTTCTGATAGAGCCCAACACAATTTTGACCCCTTTTCCTCATCTACCTCCCTCCCACAAGTCATATATAATCCTTCTTTTCTCACACTGGGTGGAAGACATTTTCTTTGCTTTGTTCTCCTCTTGCACCTTCACCAACTCAACTCACAGTGATGCCTGCACACTGGCCTGACAGAAATCGCACTCGTTACTTTCTGGTCCGTGTAAGAGTCATCTCTGACAGGCTCTCCCTTGGTACTTCTCATCACAGCGTCACCTCTGAGCTCTCACCAGTGTTACTTCTGAGATCTCCAGCTACGGCAAGTTGAAAGCAAGTAGTCATGAAAGCATTATTCACACCTCATTTGTTACATTTCTCACAGTCATGCCCTCACTTCCCTCCATGGTTCAACTCCAATGGCATCACCTGCTCTGAAATCTTTGGAAAAGTTCCCCACTCCCTGCCAGGTGTCTCCTTGAGTCACTCTTCTTCCCTATGGCAGCTCTCAGATACGCATTATAGGGGCCATAGGTACAAAGACTACATTCGCCTAGCCAGAACTGTTGGAGGAAAAAGCCTAGAAGCAGCCCAAAATCCAGCTGCTACTACATGCTGCATAATCACGCTTCATGGGAGTGAAAGTAAGAGGCAGCCTGTCCCTGAACGGGGCTAGGAGGCAGCAGAGCAGGGAGGCAAATGCAAATCTCTCAAGCATTTCATACACAAAGGACGACATGGGAGCGTTTCCCAGTCCAGCCCAGCCAGGAGGCCCTGCAGTGCCTCTCTGGCCTCAGCAGCATCCTCCAGCTCCTGTGGCTGCAGGGTTTATTTATCCAGTGCTGCCCATGATGTGCAGCCTCATGGTGGTCCTGCACCCAGCCACGGCAGGGGGCTGCACGTTGCCTACTCCGGAGCCACAGGCTGGTCACTCCTGACTTAGACGGATCAGTGTAGACAGCAACGGCTTAAATACTACAATTGTGTTAAATTTAGACTCAGACAGGCACAAACCTGTAAATAATGAGACATTTGCCTACGATCAATCTGACTTCCTGCATATTACATCTGTTCTCACTGTTTCATGTGTTTTTTTAGATGTAGGCTATGCTGTCTTCTGCATTTCTAAAGCACTCAGTAACTTCTGGATAATACTGGAATACTAATAGTAACAGTAATTATGGCCCTACTCTAGTCTAAAATACTTAAAGCATTAATAATTTTCCACAGTATCAACATTCTGTAATAATGAAATTGATAACTTTTGTACAAATAGTTAGCAGTTAAAATTTATTTGTACACTATAATTTGAATATCTGAGAAATAACACAGTGATAATTAGTGTATGTAGAAACTTTGACTAATGAGTAAAGGATATTCATTTGTCTCTTCTTTAATAAAGCCATATTTCTTTAAAATGACAAAAACAGTCCAATAAGAAATTAAATTCTATAGAAAGAGTGATTTTCAGCACTAGCCTTTTTTTTCCACAGTGCACCAGAATTCAAAAAGCAAGACTTTACCCTCTGCCTCATGAATGCTAAATAGTATTCTTCATCTAAAGGTTAAACCAGAAAAAAATCAGTCTCTCTGCCTGTATTTTTATGAGAATTGCAGAGTATTTTATGTGTATTGTTCTTTTTAAGTGTAGCTAAACCTGTATTGCATGTCAGCAAACTTTAATTTAGCATATTGTTTTTTCCATAAAAACATAACATTATAAAATAACCTTCAAAACACAATCACGTATTTTCAGTCTTAAAAGAGGTAATTCAAAAACACCTCTCCCCTGCTTTATCTCATTCAGGAAATCCACAAACGCATTCCATGTTTTGAAACAGACTGCCTACACATAAATATTTTGGGAGTCTTACATGTTCTTAAAGGGACTCCTTTCATAAGAGGGATAGCAGTCACAAAGCATGACAATGGTCACTGAATTTAACTTGCTCTGATCAGAGTTCAAATGACAAAAAGAGGCAGTTATGAAGCTGAAAGATTTCCTAACAGTTGTGGAGTTGTGGGCTGCATTACCCAACACCTAAATTAAGGATGAGCAAAGTGTGGCTAGATTGCAAAGAGCCCCAGCTCTGAGCTGCAGTACCAACTCTGGTTTTTTGGCACATGTATTTGAGGGCTTCAACCAAATCAGTGCACATGTGAAGCAGTTTACACCAGGGTTTTCCTGTTGTAAACTCTGTTCTCAGAGCTGAATGCAGGAGGGTTCCCCATACCTTCGATGTGGGCAAACCACTGTAGGCCTAACAAGTGTTCCTGCTTTCAAATATCATCAGTCTTCAAGATCCACATGATAAACCAGCTAAGCTAAAGATATCAACATTATGATATACAATGAAAATATGTGTCTGGGGGAAGGATGCTGACAGAGTTTTGCCAACACATGCAAGACAAGGAAGGATATGAATTTCTTCACTGTGTGTAGTTCAGTGTGCTCCAAACACAAGTACTGAGAATTAAGAATTGTTGCATCACCAGCCAACTGTTCCTAGCAGTACAGCACTAGCTGGAGTGCTATGGGGAGTACCCCTAATGTGGTAGGACTGTACTACACATTTTTAAAGCAAGGAAAGATGTGAATTCATAGCAGTCAGAAGCCTACAGTTATCCTTGGAAAATGAATATGAAGAAAGAGAACAAAAAATATTTTTCATTTACTGAGGGTAAACTACAAATTCTGGGTGATGACTAATTCATTGATTCATGAGAATAAAGATCTCTGGGGAGCATCACCAGTCCAGACTGACTTTCCAGGAATGCTGAATTTAATATCTGGATCTCTGCTCTACTAAAAATGGAGAGAAAAAATACAAACCAAAAGTACAAGTAACAGTCTTTCTTTGTGGGAGCATATACTTGAAGGATCAAAGACATATTGGTTTGAGAGAATAAAATGTATTCTTATGTTAGCTATACCATAATAACTACACAGAGTACCAGGAGAGAAGACTAAAGGAGAGAAGACTAAAATACTGCACATTGGTTTCACTTCCTGCCATTACCTCATTCTGAAAAAAAAAAAATACAAATGCATCCTTCCAATCTGACACATTTTAGGAGACAGGAGGAGAGCAGAGTAACTATTTTGGACAGCGACTGCTATTAACATTTCCTATACAGAGTTTATTCCAAATTTGGTGCTCTGCCTCTGCAGATCTCAGATCAGAATCAAGCCTTTAGGCATTAACTGAGATAAACAAAGTATGATACGTCAAATCTAATTATGCTATAAATATCCAAATAATATCTAGATCTCTAAGGTAATACTAAAGAGCCTCAGTGACAGAGAGGCAAATATGATTAAGTTTAAACTACAAACAGCTTGTGAAATATAGGAAATAGCATTACATGTAAAAATATCTGTAGGGAAATATTTTTTTTTAACTAATATAGCAGGAATTTTTGTGATATAGTAAATGATTTTTCCAGTAGCTTAAGGCATCTTAAAGAAAAAGCAAGGACGCTAAATAACTACTATACATTCCAGCTTTAAAACCATCATCAATAATACTTATTTCATAACTACCAGTAACAAAAAATAGTGAAAAGCAAAGCAGTAACAAAAAATAGTCATCCCCCCCTTCCTATATGTTTGCATCAAATATAATTACTAAATAAGCAGTTTAATTGGTTAGTGCTTCAATTTTATTCAGGATGTCTAAAAATAAAGCCTTTCCTTCCTCCCCTTTCACAATTTTCATAGCAAGAATAAAGTGTCAGCAGATAATTCAAATACAATGCTTTGTCCAAGAAGGGTTTGAAGAAAAAAAATAAATTTTAAATGACAGACCTCTGTCATCCCATTTACTACCCATAGAGTCACTGATATATGGGTGCACCTAGCTACAACTTTATTGTAAGATCAGACTGAAACTGAGCTTGTAAATGCATACCAAACATCTGTCTGACTCTGCCCGCTAGTCCTCCTGTGTGAGTTCAAGTCATAGAAGTCCACAGATGCTTCATGGTTTCCTCAATCAAATGACAGAAGTTCCCAAACTGCTCAGTGCAGTTTACAGGAACACATTTACATGCCTGTAAGGCACCCGGAGCTATGTGCCTTAATTAAATCTATTTCCTTTTACATTATCCTAAAGCACTTCCATTAACTTTATACCGCTTTGAGCTATGTATACCAACACTGGCTCGTCGAATATGTCGCCAGTTCCACACTCACATGCACTATGGGAAACCTTTCAGGAGAACCTCAGGAACACCTCCTGGGCATGAAATCCTACACACTGCACTCATTAAACCTCCATCTTTCCCATGCAAGCACTGTGCATACGGAGCGCCTCCATCTTACATTCAAATCCAATGACAGCATCTTTGTTGTATCCTCCCTGGTTATGTCACTCCTCTGTCAGTGATTTAAGCTGGCTCAGTTCATATGTGAAGCGATAAAATATCAGATCACTCATGTTATATGCATGAATACAGCTAAAACCTACTAGATCTTGACTGTACACTAGGTTGTGTACATATATGTTCTCCTCAGTGATGACTAGCTAGAACTTGTTTCGGCGTGTGGGTGTTACAGACAGGACACACACCCAGCCACACAAGCTAAGACTGGATACAGCTTGGCCAAGGAGAAAAGCCCTGAATAGTCCAGAAATGTCCTAAACTTTCAGGTCCAAGTACAAAATTATGTACACAGACTCAAATAATTCTAAAATCCAGCTTCTATCTTCGGGGATGCGAATGGAGAGATGTATAGAGAAATGAAACATCAGCTCCGACAGCTACAGATTTAACTACTGGGACAGTTCTGCAGCAGCCAGCCTGCTGCATTCCCACAGCCTGAATTGAGGCCAATGACAGATATATTTGCAGGTCTTCTTCCAGTGCTGAAGGAATATATTTCATGGTTTAAGAAAAGTGAAGTCATGTAAGAAGAGCTAGATAAAGACAGAAACATCACCTAAAGGAAGGATTATTCTGAGCTGCAAGAGGAGACTTTTCTGAGCTGCAGAGAGATAAGGCAGTGCAACGGGCAGTGACAGATGCAATCCCAGATCCCAATGGACATTGCCACAAGTCATCTTGTTAGCTATGCCCATTCTCAGGTCATTTCACGTGCCTAAAGTAGCAAAATAAGTGGGCCCAAAGGAAATCCGGGCCTGCTGGAGGAGTCCCCTCTTGTCGTGGTACTCGGGCAGCAATAGAATATTCTTCACAGAGCCTTTGAACATGGCTTTCAAGCAGAAGAGATCTTAGGAAATGTTCCTAAGATCCTATGTTTTCTTCATACTCCTTTGAGTCATTGCAAAAGAAACTGGGGGCCTTGGACACACCACACAATTCCTTCATCATTCACAGTTCCCTCACACAGCACCTCAGAAAGTGCAAAGACTGAAAAAAGCTCTCCAACCCCTCCAGCAATGTACTTTTTTTCCCCCATTCACCTTGTAATCAGATAGCCTCAACAGACATTACTGGATAAAAAGTGTCTACTAGATTATTATTTTCGTCAACAATGTGACACCTTTAATTAGCCCCACAGATGTAAACAGACAGAAATTACACCCTGATCTGAAGACCTAATCTGAATTAGACTCGTTGAATGCTGAAACATTGTATTTGCAGGAGCAAGTGCTGACCAGAGTGACAGAGGGCTAATTGCACAGATATATTTTGCAAGGACAGCTTTATGGAGAAAACTCTCATATTTACAAGACTGTCTCTACTGTTGGGCCAGGGAAGATTACAGGATCTTACAGTCTGGCTCGAGAAAGCCAAGAACCAGGATACACATCCTCAAAGCAACAACATGCAGTTACATTCCATACTACTAACTATCAAAATGTGATCTTATAGACTTAAATAAATACATTTTTCAAAGTGTTCATTTTTAAAATTTATATTTCTTTTAGGGACAGAAAATCACCACATATTATAAACCTACACCCTAGAATTTAAGGTCACAGACACATATTTACTTTGCAGGGAGCTGGAAGAGCTGCAAATGTTAGTACCTCGGGCCATTTTTCCACCTCCATGTTGGAGTTCACCATGACAACAGCAAAGCAAACTAAATGGAGCCCACAAGTGTCTCCTAGACTCAATGCCCCAATGAAAAACCCTTTTTTTTTTTTTAAATCTTAAATCAACAGTGAAGGCATTTCAATCTAACATGCTTGACTCCACACTCAAACAAGGAAAAGGTCAAGGGAATAGGGAAGGCAGCAGTCACACACACACCGAGTTGTACAACAGCAGTAACATGGAGTTACAGGGAGTTGGGTTAGCAGCACTAAAAGCATCAGCAGCTAGCTCCAGCAAAGAACAGCTGCCATTGCCAAGGAACTCACTTAACAACAATCTCAGGCAAAAAAACTCAATGAGCAATTTTCTCATGGAGTCTCCGGATCCATGACGGGACCTACCTTCATCTTTTTCATCTTTGAAAGACATCAACTTACAGCTGCGACTTAGCTTACAGTTAAGACACAAAATGTTTACAGACAATTCTCAAGAAAAGACAGTAAATTATGGTATTTTTCTACTGTTCAATTCACTTCTAATTACATACATGTATGTAAATGATAATGAACACCAGCTGATTCATGGTTCAGCTTTTGTTTCATTTCTGCGATGATATGCAGATCCCTACACTTTGAAGTCATAAACATAAACTCCAAATTTATGTTTCTTCATTCTGTGTAATGTTATCTTTTTGTAATTTAACTGCAGATACCATAAGTTCTTAGAAAACTCTTTTCTCTATATAGAAGAGTAATTAAAACATGTCCCAGGTTCATGAAGTTTTTTGCAGACTTGCCCCCTGCCCTCATTACCTGTATTTATCCATATAGTGTTCTGATATTTTGTCTCATGTTATCAGCTTTTAGAATTAACCTGTAAATCTTTTTCTTGTAAAATCTGTTATTCAGATCACGAATGTCTTAAGCTTCGGGAAGCTGAAAAAAATGAATTTGATTTCTTTCAACAAAAATACCAGATGCATCTTGCTATGCTTTCATATTATGAATGAAAAGAGGCATTTAATGATCCAGGAAATTCCTCCGTAAGTTTCTGCAAGCACAGTGGGTTTTTTATTTGCATTTTTTTCACTGCATTTGAAATTTCAAAATGCCTCTGTTTCTACAAGTATAAGCAATAGCTACTTTATGGAATTCTGTTCACAGTACTTGTTTCTTATATTCTGTATTGTGAAGGAGGCATTTAGTACATAGGTGAACATTTTATTCAAAAACAACATGCAATGGGTAATGAAAATAAGACTCAGAAATACTGCAATTTCTGCATCCTTAAAATATATCATTCAATGTTATTTATCATTTTAAAACTCAAAAGTTGGCTGCAATATGGTCATATGAATTTGAATGTAGTTTCTTTCAGGAAGCACCACCTGTGAATAGTACCTGAAAAACCCTTTTTCTGACAACTAAGGGCAAACTTCTGATTCTTAAAGCACCGTGAGCAATGACTAACATGCAGGATGGTTTTATATAGTCAGAAAGAAAAAGAAATATTAAGTGACACAAATGTAAGGCCACTATTTTATACAAATTGTTAATCAAGCAGCAGATATTAGAAATTAACTGACAGGAGAGTATCAGAACCCCCACTGAAATTTTTAAGCTTTTCAAGACACCATTGCTCATTTTTATTAACTGTGCTGAATAATATTTATTTTCTATGTATTAGACTTCTTATTCCACAGTACTTTTTCCTATTACTCATCATATCACCAGTATCTAAGGAGGTAAGCATAACGGTCTGAAAGTATGTTGATTTAAAATTAGCAGCAAGAACAGCATCTCTGACTGCTCTTTATTCGTAAACTATTTGTTCAGCTCCATTTTTCAACATATTTGCAAACATTAAACAGACATTTGAGCCATTAGGACTAGATTGAAAGGATAATACAGCTAATTATGGGTTGAAGTGATCTTTTATTTAACTGAGGCTGGCTCACAAATGTGGATCCCAAATGTGCTCAACCCAGCACCAAACAATAAACTTGCATTTCTATTATCTGTGATCTGACAAATAGCATATTACATAAATCTGATGTTACACAATGATACCATTATTCAACATGTATTGGCAGTGAGCTATTTGGACAGCTGTTATTCGAGTTAGGATGACTATCGAACCTTACTTGTCTCAGGTAATCAAAATATAGAAGTGATCAAAAGCAGATGCTCCTACCACCTTTTCATAGCAAAGGAAATCTCTCTGAACTGTCTCCATGTTAGTGAATTTCCTGAATTTACTTAAACAGTTTTGTTAGCTTTCAGCTGTAATGTAAACCTTAATATTTTGAGTTTCTCCCTGTCTGCTGTGGAAGGATACCCTGAGGATCTACCCTTTAAAGGGTCTCCAAACACTAGTGATCTGCTGCTATTTAGACACCCATATCTCCAGTACTTTACATTAAACCAGTCTCAGAGGATTAGCATGAAAAGGGTAATACTTTTCAATCAGCTGATAGCTGAGGAGGGACTAGCACTGCTGAATTTTCAGTTTTACTCCGAAGCCTCCGTGTAAGCTGAGTCAGCAGTTGCTTTATTTTAAAGACTCTCTTTATTCACCTGCACTGCTGCAAAATTGATAAGACCTATAAATTCCAGTTACCTCTTAGAGTGCTGCTTTAGAGATTAAAAGTATATACCTGCTTTGATACCACAGCGTCACTCCCAAAAGGATTAACAGGAGTTATGTGTGTGCATGACAAGCCGGAGATATTCTACACCTCCCCCCTACAGAAGGCAAGAGGGAAAACAGACCCTGCACAATCCTTCAGAGAAATGTAAAGGTCATGCAGGTGAACTGCTGACAAGACCACCCCCTCTCCCTCAAGCAAGTCTGCAGCACACTGTATGGTTCATGTTAGGAGTTCAAATCAGAGCAAGACACAGCACCATTAATTAGACACTAAAATCCCCTTGTAAGGAAGGGCTTCACTGTACATTTACTAAAAACTGGTAATACAATTTCAGCTTTCCTGGTGTGCCCAAAATTTAAATTTCTTTATTCTACACTGCAACTGCTTCTGATTTCATTGCTGCATTGCATGTGTTCATAAATCAGCACAGGGTATTAAACTGTTCTGCTGTTTACCTAGTGCTTTTATTCCATAGTAGATAATACCAAACAGAGGTGAGACAGTGATTGGTGCTGTATAAATTTGGTGACCCACCTGGTGACAACTGAGAAAAAATGTAACATCAGATCAATTCATGTGCTCACTAATTCCACACAGGATACAATGCAACTTGACAGTACTTCTGTTTACTGCAGAACTATTGCTCTCTGGTTATGTAGCAGGTTCAGCTTAGGAGTGCAGAATGTAATTTTTTCTTATAGATTGCATACACTAAAAGTAAGAAAGAAAAAAAACCCCAGCTGTCTAAAAGAGAAAATATCTTTATGTAAGACTATGTAATTGAGCTCAGGAAGTGGGGTCCATATTCAGGATTTGGAGTTTATAATTAATGCAGTGGACACTTTTTTTTCATCCTAACAACACCTGTTACTAGTCCTCTTCTATGCCAGACACTTATATAGAAAGGATTATGACAAAGCTTTTGCTTCAGCAGCTGCACGAAGAGTAAGTAACTTTAAACTAAACTAACATTTTTAGTAACTTGTATATATGATGGGAAGGGATATGGTAACAGTTCAATCGAGTTACAGGCACTTAGGGTTCAAACGAACATAGGTTTTATGACAAGCATTTTCTAAATTAACAATGAATAAAACAGTAAACAGTGCTACAACAAATGAAAATAGCAGGTTCTTTTATTCTCTAAGGGCTCTTTCCTAAATGTGTGAACTATCTGAGTATGGGCTACATTCTTGCAGCTGCCTTCATTGGAATATCTTCTCCAGACATACAAGTGACAGGATGCCAAAGCTGAAAGACTGGCAAGATCTGCCAGAATCTCTTTATGCCAGAAGTGCTGTGTAATGCTGCTAGTGATGGTGAAGATACAGGTGAAGAGGACAGGAGAGATCAGAGGAGGACATGAAGACATAGTAGCTATAAAAAATGGAAGACCTTTACAAACTCAAAATTTTCAAACTGCCAAGCAAGGAGATACAGTAGGAAGGGCTTTCCTGGGTGGAGAACGACCCAAGGAAGCATATATCTGAAAAAGACAGGATGATCTCAGGGCACTGGAATGGGAAAAGATACGGTGCACAGAAAACACTCTGGAAGAATTCTCTACTGAGTCCCAGTCTCGCCAGCTGATTTACCTGGTAACATGCTGTTGTTAGCAAAGACTTGGTAAGGAACATGCAAAATTCCCAACATGTTTACACCATTCAGCACCTCATTATTTATTCAGAATGAGTTTTATCTATTTAGCTGCCTTGTGTCTTATCTGCAGTTAGGGTTAGAAATTGAATTAATTCAAGAACAGTAAGCATACAATTTCCCTAACAAGTCTGTGTTGGAGTATGGATTTGAGGCACAGGTGGGATATACAGACAGACCTTAGAACCAGGAAAGATGTCCACGTCCAACAACCCCAGCACAGACACTGCAGCTGGCATGAACTGCAACCACAGCATAAGAAGTTTCCAAAGGAGATTCTGGAACAATGCTACCATGCCCTCAGCATCAGCATATGTAAGCCATAAAGCTCCTCTGGCTGTTTTTCAGCAAGTTCCAATGAAGACAATTTGCCAAAACCTTCTTTTCAGGAGGCTGATGACAAAAACCAGGGCAAAACAACTAATGCAAATTGAAATCCTCTGTCAATTTCTGCCTTTTGTTAATTTAGCATGGAGATGCAGCACCCTTCGCAATCCCTGCAGGCAGTCATGAGGTGTGTAAGGTGGCTAGATTAGACCTGCAAACATATTCTTGACCTTGAAACATTGCTTATTAATATTATTGTTTACATTTACCCTTCAATTACTGAGCTACTTTACAACCTCCAAAGGTGACTTAATTAAGAAGGCTGAAAGAACAAGTGCTTTCATTTTGTTATGGGTCTATTGTTAGGACATTTGTGTAAAAACATCAATTTTCTAGAGATTTCGTGCCAATGAGACAAATTCAGTACAGACTTACATCACAGAACTGACTGCAACTACATTACATCTCTACCAGTGTTTTAATGTATTTCCTTACTGATTTTGCAAAACTCAAAGCATAAATTCACATGAATGTTTCCTTTAATTTAGTAGAGTGCATTCCCATATAATTAATGTTTAATAAATGCAAAAAAGAAAGCTTGTGGAGAGGCAGAAAGAGACATGGAGAAAATGAGAAGGCTGTAGCTTTTCTAACAGTACTGAAAACAATCTATATTGAAAAATATTTGTCTTTCTTGATTTTCTTCCTCTGTAGGTTCTAAAGGGCAATTCCCACTGCATCCTTCAGGAAAATGGATAGTCTCCAAAGATTTCATTCTTGTGAACATCAAGTTCTGAACTCTACAACACCAGAAATACTGGAAAACCCTTGAGTTCATTTCCTAGAAGCCAGGGTTTTGCTCTTAAATAGGAAGAAAATAATGGAGTATATTGCAGATCTTTGTGTAGGGTTTACATATCCATGATCCTGACAAAATTGGGCTGTTTAACTTCTGTTTGTGGATACAGACAGGTCTCTCCTGTTATTTTGATTCTGCCTTTCTACTATACTCTTAGAAACATGAGAAACTGCTAGAATTCTAATTATGTAGCAAATAAACAACCTTTACAAGAAGTTTCTGGATGCAAACTATGAAGGAGCACACTTATGCATGAGGGCGATAAAAAGGCCAACACCTCCAAATCCAAAAAGTCAGGCCTGATTGAAAGAGCTGCCCTCAGGCCTCTACATCAGTTAATTTCAGTGGGAATAGTAAGACATTCTCACAACTCTCAAGCACTTTAAGCACTTGATATTAGACACCTGTAGTAGAAAATTTAGGCTAAAATATCTATTTTCTTCCTTTCTCATATCAACAAGTTTTATCCATAAATATTTTACAGTTTGGTACCACTACTACCTTACCTACACCTGCCCATATGAGCACTGCTGATTTATTCTTCTGGGGAGGTAGGGGACTCCTACTCTCTCCACTGAACATCTCCTGCCGCTTGGGCAGGGACTGATTCTTTATGCTGCTGTACTGCCCAGCATAGTATGTCTTAGATGTGATCACCTTCAAACTACAACCACGGACAACAGTAAGATAAAGGACACATGGTGACCACAATCTGTGACTTGTTGAAATTACATGTTTCCATTAGACTGACTTTTGGTAGTGAACAGACAATCAGAGTGTGACACATTCTTAACATGACACCTTGCAGTCTAAACCTTCATTGAACACTCACATAGGCAGCTCTCAGCTATCTACTTTTCTGTATACCTCACATTTTCAATTCAGTGCTTTATATACTCAACATTCAGTATTTTTATACTAAATCAACACTTACCACTACACTTCTGTTTGACTGAAAAGTTAAATGCATGAAAAATGTTATGCTTTCAAAAGAAAATTTATGCATGAGTAATATTCAGGGATTCATATACTGATTCAGGTATAAAAAGTATCTACCAAGTCTGCTTAAAATAGACGATAAATGAGCACATAAAAAACTTGTTGAGCTGCTGTAAGTTCTCCAAGAAAGTCATAAATCTATGTGATGGTTTCAGTACCTTAGTGTCCAAAGAGAAAAATACACACAGCGGGCAGATTTTGGAGAAGTAAAGCCTCTTTACATATGTTACTGGTTTTTTAGGACAATTTACAGCGTACCCATGCTACCCAAACTCCAAAGCACATAAAAACCAAGGATTACCAGGTATTGTCTCAGCCATACTCACAAACATGGTATAAATAAAACAGAAATTTCAGTATAAAAAGTATAGTCCTAGTTCAATACCACATAGGTTTGATTTCTAAGGATTAATCATTTAGCTCCCAAGAATCTATTTGGATCTAGCAAAAAAAACACCCCAAAAATCAACAAACAAAAACAAAGCATCAATTCCCCCATGCCAACCAAACCTCCAAAACACAATCTTGCCTGCTGCATATAAAGTAGGTGTGTGTTAATGGCATGTAGCTACTATTGCAACGAAGATAAGTAATCATCCTGGAAATTACTATCTAACAATTTGAACCACATGAATTCACTCTACCAGCGCCAGGTCAGATTTTCCCTATCAAAGCAGAAAACCCTGCTCCCATCATAGTCCCTGACACTCCCCTGCCTTGCACTTCTACAGGCAGTCACATTTGGCAAAAAACTTCTCCAAAATTGTATTAGAAAGAGTTGTGTACCACTGGTGTGGCTATGACTGTGCTTTATAGCCACTCTATAGAAAGTAGGGCAGCAGCTCGTCCTTCATGTCTCTGTTGAGCAATGAAAAGCAGTACAGTCTGATGAGGATCTAAGGTGACAAGCCAAGACGGCACATCAGGATATTTTAGGTCTTCAGCTGGGAAAGTACATTTCTGGCTTGCACTGCAGCCAGACAGCCCACCCTGGCAAGACTTGGGGCTGGTGCCTGCAACCATGTTATAAGTGCTTCCTACGAGGAAAGCTGGGAGCACCTCAGGTATTAAAGAGATTTCATAATGCTCCTAACTGCTAAGCGAGCCACTGCTGATGAGGAAATGTAAAGCCAAAATATTGAGTTCTTGCTCAGCAGCATTTCATCAGAGACCATTTCATTTGGCTTTTAATTAGATTAAATCAAATCAATAGTGGACACAAAGGTCATCTGTTTTGTATCCTCACTCCAAAACTACAGCCTAGTGTTACTTTTATTATAAATTCTTCCCAAAAGATAATATTCCATTTTTAATATTATAACTAGACTTTCTGTAATTAAATAGTGATGGCTTCCTAACACTAAATACTACATCACATCTATTCAGAGTACTGAAGAGCACAAAAGTCACTGAAAAGCCAAGGCATATGGTTGAATAGTGTGCCCAGGTATGTCTGAACACCTCTTTACAGGAATATATAATAGAAATTTCAAAAGGCAAAGTAAATTTAATAGGAACTTGGTTTTACACAATTCATAAAGGCATTTTCTCTGATAATGCATTTGTTTCTCTAGTTTGAACATGGCTTTTTCTTTTCTTTTCTTTTATTGAAAATACCCTTTCTTTGGCACAAGAAAATATTCATCCTGATACCGAGAAAGTTGTCATTTAAAGAATGTAGCTGTGCTGTCTTAATGTGCTTCTCACTACTAGAAAACATACCCCATAAAGTATGTTTAGAAATGGCAGGCATTTTTGCAAAATTTTTTGGAAGGAAATTTTGCTTTGTTCAGTGGAGAAATATTAATTTCATTTCCCTTATTCCTTTGAAGTAGTATTTTAAAACAGGTTACAGTACAAATTTCAATTGGTCATCTCCAAAGGATGAAAATAAAAGCATAAACATTTTTTAATCCAAAGTAAAAAATCATCAGTTTTCTTTGGAGGTTTTAATTTTGCTCTTTTTTTAAACAATCTACAGAAATCCTTTGGGAAAAAAATGCATTTTGTTCCAAAAGTCTGTTGTAAAAAACAATATATCTGGAAAAGTATTTCTCTTTTCCAGAAACCTCTAGTACAAAAAAAAAAAAAAAAAAAAAAACCCTTAGTATGATTAGCACATATAAATGTATGTATTATGCTACTTTAAAAACTGCATCTCAAAGCTAATTATGTAAATGTACATTTTTTTCAATTTGAAACACACATACACTTCTAACTCAAAATCAGCAGCCACACTAGAACCCTTACTATGGTCCTGAATTCAAAGATCACATTTTGACTTCCATCTGGTTTAAACAGTACTTGTATTAATAAAAATAAGCTTCAAGCAAGACACAGAACATATTTCATCATTCAAGAATATACTATGCATGTTAAATATAAGGACTGAAAATTATACTCTCTTACACATATGTGTAAAAATACATTTCCATCCCTTATCCTAAGTGAATAAACTCCACTGTTCAAACACTTGGAAACCTCAGGTTGCTGAGAGTTTCTTTTAGCTTCAAAAAGAAGTCACCTGCAGTGCAGGCAAGTGCTAGGACATTTGAAGTAATAAAACATTTAATATTAATTATAATAGTAATAGTTATGAATCTGTCAATTATTTGAACATTGCGTGAATAAAAACATGACTGACATTTCAGCATTATTACCTGGCTATAACAATATTTTACGAGACTAAATTTGGCAGTGCAACCTTAAGTACAGGTTATCACTGCAATACTATAATGAATTTAGGCTTAGACGGTGATTTATTTTGATTATCCCTTGTCAAGTCCACCACGTTTTACAGAGCTGAGGAAACACTGTCAAGCAGTTTCACGCTGAAACTGAATAAATGTTGTTACAGTTTATGTTAGTGAAATTTTTGTCACTGTTTCAGTGCATTGATAGAAACTAACAATTAGTTGTTTGTTTTGGGGTTTTTTTAATGCTGGCAGCTAAACTATTATTTAATTCACTCTAGCTGATTTTATGCTTTTTAAGTCCATAATCAATTTTAATTTTGAGGTATGACTTCTCTTCAGTAGTGAATTCCTGCTGTTACTCAGTGGAAACACCACACTTACTGTCAGCTCCAATGGTTAACGTTGTGTTTTTACCTCGTATTGCAAATCTAACCCAACATTTTGAAGTAACAGATTTCTTTTAAAAAGTCCACAAGATCTGAGCCTGAGGTAGCAGTATTTGGATAACCCATAACCTGAAATTCCACATCCAGCATCCCATCCCAGGCTGGTCTCACTATTCCTGGTACTAGAAAGCTATTCTTAGTCACAGTCCTCTTGTAAAAGTGACACAACTGGACATTCTGAATTACTGCCCAGAGCTACTTATCCTGCCCTCATTTAAGAACTGTATGTAAGCTTTGCTTATTTCCATGGCAAGAACAAGTGGTAATAGCATTTGGCAGTATATTTATTGGATAGCTGTTTGCAGCTACACTAGTCATCATGTAGAGAAAAGACATGCACCGTGGGCCTGTGGTTCATTTTTTTACAAAAGAAAAGACCGTGTATTCACAATGCAGTAAATATTGACTTCCTATTAATGATCGCTTTACGTAAATGGTATTTTCTGGCTGTAAGCTTCCTTGCTGATTGTTCTATCTCTTCATTAATTTGTGGTACAAAGAAGACTGAGTAATGTTTAATTGCTGCTTGAATACCAGGGATATCTGGTGGAGCCCCACTGTCATTTTTTATTTAAATATATATTATCTTGTCAGTCAACCTGGAACAGTACAAGCTGGTTAATGTTATAGTCTACAGACACTGTGATGTATATTTTAAAGGTGTAAATTATAATTTTTAGTCAATAGAGCACAAAGAGATGCAATCTTTAATAGTGTATGACAACCGCCTTCTAGAAAGGCCCCCTATGAGTTACAGGGTAATTCCCTTAATTTCCAGCCGTGCTTAGCACTCACTCCAGTACACTGATAGGAGCCCACAGCAGCCACAGTCACTGCACCCCCACGGTTCATTGCCATGAAGCTGGGCTGTGCTGGCAGGGACAAAGGCAGGCACGTTGCTCCACTGTGTCTCCTTCCTTTGCCTCTTCTGCAAGCAAGAGTGATAGCTCAGCACAGGAATTTACCAGGTATGATATTTTCAATTCAGTCCCGCCTTTCTGTGGTTCATTTTTCTCCTCTGAGTTTCACTCAACTTGAAATTCTTCGTCTGCATCTCTAACTCTCCTCGTCTAATCAATATGATTAAGTATGCCCCTTATGCCTTAATTTGGCGTGTATTGGAGGGCACCGGTCCCAGTACATGAGAATCTATTATTTGATTTGTCAGGCATGACAAAATCACTGTGACCCTAACAAAACATCAGGTAAAGCTTTATAATGTCCATTCTACAAAATTCATGATGCATAATGGTAAACTACATGAAACTCAGCGTGTGGGATAGTAGAGCACTCTGGAATTTGTGAACAGCCAGCAAACACAAACTTCAGTAGGCCAGTTAAGGAATGCATTTAGTGCAGATAGCTCAGTATGCAGCTGCAGGGTGAGCTGCAGATTGGGCCCTGGGTGTCAGGAGATGATGGGAGCTCCAGAGGAGAGGCTGTGAACTGGTGCTGCTCCTTTGCACGGCAGAGAGACCTCTGGGGCCAGCCAGGAGAGCAGACACCCAGAGACACTGCAGGAGACAAGGGCTCAGCAGCAGGATCCCAGACTGTCAGGAGCTTATAGTGCAAGGGTATAAAATAAAAAAGCCCAGAATGCCCATTGTCTGGGTTCTCTCCTCAGGGGGCCCAGCTCAAGCGGGTGTTGTGTTCTGTACCTTGATTAAATTACTTAAAGGATTCAGATGTCTGAGACCCTGCTATGGGGAACCTGGGGTTGAGTCAGTAAGGAAACCTTGTCTGGCTGTGTGAGCCTTGCTGCAAAGGGGCCTTGGCCCCAGCAGTGAAAGTCTGGAGTGGTGGGAGTGGGGCTGCCAAAGTGCTCCCTGCATGGTCAGACAGGAAAGTTTCCTTAAGAGTCTAAAAGACATGTTTATGTTTATCAGTCAGTAAAATGAAAATATAAGATACTGCAGTTTCATTTAATATTTTAGTTGTTCTTTAAAAGCAATGCTTACTAATTAAAGACATCACTTGTTCAGATTATTGTCAAAATATTTATATAGTTAAATCACATAATAAAGACCCACAACAAAAAATATACAAATTGCCTGTTACACTAGAACACAAGGAATTGTTTAGAAAGCAAAATATATTTGCATTATTTTTCTACTCTGAAAATGTAAGGTTTACAAACTTATTTCATGACCCTGAATTGTTTTAAGCCCATGAATACTTGTAAAAACAGCAGGACTGCCAACTTCCTCAGCTGCTACAGGTGCAAGTGGTTACTAGGGCAGGGTCACAGTAACAGGTAGGCTGAATTTCCCACCGGGAAAGCCTTGAGGTTATCCTTGGTCAAAAGCCAACTTTTCTAGAGAGAAAAACTTCCACTTCTCTTTGTAGCTATATTAATTTTAGCCAAGGGCTTTCGCTTCCCACAGGCTCCCTCGTCCTGGCCTCTCTACAAGATGGGGAGCTCACGGATAAAATGGTTTAATCTCCATTCATACTTCTGAAAAGGGAAAGTACCTTCATGTGGGGTAAGGTTGTGTATCTGAAGAGGAGAAATCTTTCAGAGCAATGGGGCTACTTTGTTCTTTCTTTTGTTCTATCTTTGCAGTCGGATTCAAATCATGGGTTATTTCCTCCAGTGCCCACAGCTGGACCTACAGCCCCACAGCACTCCATGCCAGTCCTAGCAAACCTACTCGGCAGCCAGTAAATGGTTTAAAGGCAGAGAAATCTCATGCCTGGCTAGTTTGGCTGGCGTAAACATTCCCAGAAACATGCTAATCTATGCAAGCATAAACAAAAGGAGCACAACTTTCACACAGCCTTTATTAACCTTAAGATCTTATTTTCTCTAAGTATTTACAGTTACTTCACTAGAGGTGTTAAAGTTACATCAGAATCAACAGCTAGGTTTAGGGTAAGTCTAACATACATGCATGCCTGTATCTATAAATACACACACACACACACACACATATATATATTTGTACATGTTGCTCTAATTTATAAGGGCTTTTTTTTCTAGAGGAACCTGCAGAATACATAAACAGAAACAAACTACACATATTCAAAAATATATAGTATAAAAACAAACAAAAAAAGAAACAAAATTAAGTCTCTTGTATTTCCCTGCTCTAAAATTTACACACTCAGTTTGCAAAATCCTTCAGTACACAGAAGTACTAAAACGACATTACTTTTGCAAACGAAGGTGAACTGCACAGGACAATAATTCAGCTAATCTCCAGTACATGGAGAGGGACATTACGTGGAAGATCCACTGCCAAACTGGTAAAAAATGGTACCCAGTTTGTCTGAACTAGATGGCTTTTCATCTATTGTACATACTAATGGTCAAGCAAATTCTCATTGAAACCAATCTAAGCAAAATTAACAAAAGAATTCCTTACAAAAAGAATGACTTACCTTCCTCCACTATTTCCACAACTTTACAGGATTCAGAATACAGATTAGGAGCTAACTTTTAGCTTTAAGAAAGTGAAAACATTTTGAAAGACTACTTTTAACGTGAGGATTAGAATCACATTTGCTTTGCTTCCAGTTAAAAGCAAGCCTTGAGCTTCCTGATACAGCTGTGTAACCTGAACACAACCACTTCTGAGGTGGTCTGGTAGACCAAGCAGCTCCTACCATTTTCAATAAAACAAAACAAATCACTTTGCACTGTACCGGACTTTGCAGACTTCTTGGCTTCCTCAGTCTTCTGGAGGACATGCAGACCACAGACCAGATGTTTCCTCGAATTAGCTGGTCAGCTGAAACTGATTGATAATTTCATGCTCTAATAATAACTAGGTTTTTCTCATCCTAAACATATATTATTCAATAACAATGAAAAACATCCTTTATGCTATGATTCTCATCTATCTATAATTTAAAAGTTGAGAGAGATAAGCTTTTCTTCCACAGTAGCATGGCTTATGAAATGTTTTGCAATCTCTTTTGATGTCTTTGGAGGTGTCTTTGAATATCTTTGCTCCAAGGGCCAAAGACTCCTTGAGTGAACTCAGCACCAGTTGCTATTCTCCTTCCACACTCCACTTCCAACCAGCAACTCATCACACCTCTCCTTGCTGACTTGTTCTTCTGGTAAGCATCTAGAGAAACCCCTGTACACACGGCTGGAAGTCTGACAGAGCAGAAAAGTCATCTCAACAGTCGCACTACTGCACCAAAATGTGCATTGTGTCTGCGCTGGGTGGCAAGTATCTGCCTTTGGCTAGTGCATGACTGTGTTGTGGGTTTTAGCAATGTCCCTGTGTCAGCATTGCCAAACTGGAGCTATGTGCTATTGTGACTCAAATCCTTGGACCTCTGACAACCCCCCAGGACTATCATCTCACTTGAATGACCAGTGTCCTTGACATGAAATTTTATTCTGTAATATCTTCTTTTCTCTCTTGCTATGGAACTGATTGCAATTATAAAACACAAGAGTTAATTTGCAGTCTAAAGTAAACAAAAATGGGCTTTGTTGTAAATATTGTTGCCCATCATCACTAAATCAGGGAATAGGAAGCAAAACATAAGGTCTGTTGGCATATGTTAAAGAAAAAGCCAGAAAACAGTTGACTTGTTCAACTATTAGTTCTGAGGTAACAGTGGATGTCAAAACCTAAAAAAATGTATTTCCATTTTTAAGTAAAGCATTCATTACCTTTAACTGAACATGACTTCATTTTAAAAGCATTTATCTGTTCACCCATACTGCAATTTATATGGAAATATTTTTACAGGTCAGATAGTCTGCCTTTTTGACTGTAAAGCCAGGAACAATAATTTCTTGAAGCTTTCTACATTTTTCTTGAAAGAGCATTAATTCCTTAAAAAACAAGGAAAACATTAGTTGTCCAGGTCCAGTTCAGAAGTTCCACTTCTTTTCTGTTCCCTAAAGTAAAGTAGCTAGAACATTAGATATGTAAGCAGCACCCTAAATTGCATTTCTTTGTTCTAATTCTGGTATGTACTATCAACTAATAATGCACATCCCTGTTCATTAGTGCTCCACAGTAGGGTCACATTGGAAAGACCTCTTCATTACTCATGCATTGCTTGTCAGCACACAGACTGGAGCAAGATTACTAATACATCTGTCTAATTTTACTGAGAATATCGATGTAAAATGAGTCTTGTTCACTGTCTGCACAACCAGAAACCTGTCCAATTGGGAAAAAAAAAAAAAAAAAATCTTGTTCTGCTTATGAAACATCCTAGGTGGCAATGACGAGAAGATGTGTGTAGTCTATTGTGCTGTATTTGTAGTCTGCAATAGTTATCTAATGCCTTTATTTCAAATATTACCATATGTAATGCTGAAAACTGAAATTCCACAGAGGGACACGTGCTAGTTATGTATAGGAAAAAAAATAAAGGGGAAAAAAGGAGAAAAAATTGCATATCCCAGTAGATTTTCTGATATGACTTACAATACATGAATAATATAAATCCTCTCCCCAACTTATATTTTCGCTTGCATTAAGAAGTTTTGCCCTTTTTAAAATGGCTTTTACAAAATAAATTCCTTTTAAACATTTACTAAGTCAATACTTAGCACTGAATATGAACACCTGCGGTGATTCTCGTTGCTTTCTGCTGCTACGAAATAAATCAACAAAAGGACTCCAATATTAAAGCAATTTTATCACCTGTCATGGGTATCTTCCTAATTGGGTAGAGTGTGATAAAATTCAGAGAGGAAAAGAATATTGGGAAAATAAAATCTAAATAATCTAGTTACACTGATCTGTCATAAAGATTATTTCTTGTTCTCTATTAAGTAGTGCAAACAGTTGAGAGTAAAGCAAGCAAATGGATTTCTACTCTTTCTCAAGGAAAGTAGAGTAGAGAACAGCTACCTGTAACATTACGGGATTAGACTTCTACATCTTAGTTCTGTCCCTGCTCAGTGTGCTTCACTGTCTTTCTCCACTGACATGACATAAAAAATTGTGCTCACTTACTAAGTCATTTGCAATTTTTGATCATTCATACAGGCATTTTAATACTCTTCAAAATTGTTCTGGGCTTACTTACCATAAAAGCACAATTTCCAAAATGAAGTCTTCAAACACTTTCTATGTTTTAAAAATTTTAGTGCAGTGGTTTCAGGAAAAGAAGTCATAGATATTACAGACAATTTTACTCTGTCATTTTGATCTTTTTAATCAAATGCCACCTCTTCAAAGGACTTTGACAAATCCAGTGTCCTCAAGAGCTAGTTGTTCCACTTGGATTTTGATTGACCAAGCAGTCACAAGAATCTTAAGGGGACAGGGAATACTGTAGCAACTTCATAGCTGTGGAAAGGGTCTAATTTTTGACAGTTACCTGTTTATTTTGGGAATCCAGTATGACTCGATATTGTAGTACCACTGCCTATGATACTCTATGCAATGTACTAATGGCATACATGTTCTTTTACTATTTACAAGACTATTTGCAGGGAGTACTACAATACAAGTTACTGTCATCAGAGGCTTCTAAAATAAACTTCAGTTCTCCAAAGACGGAGGGGGAAAACTGTCCTAATAACTTATTTTTCTGTTTGTTTGAAATTCTGCAAATGAAATCAACATCTTATGTGGATGGGGATTTTTTTTTCTTGACAGTAAAACAATCAGAAACATATCTGAAAGTAAAAAAGTCTCCTTCTGTGTTTGAGTAATTTTGGAATTTCATTGTTTTACACTAAATTCAAAGTAGTTTTCAAAACTAAACTGTCAAATACTAAACCTAGGAATTGGTATTTAAGTATATCTAATGTGACAGAGATGAGGGATAGGGAGAGAACATGCTGTCGGACATTCAAAATCTAAATGGATTAACGAAAAATATCAATAGCAACAGATCTGCATGCTTGGCTAAATTATATTTTAGAGGAAAATATTTGGATATTTTGTCTGATTTAATCAAATCTTGATACAGCTTTCTGCATAAACTCCAGAAAAGCAACTGCCAGTAGCTGAAGATTTGACTCCTTCCCATTAATTTCATAACTTAAAACAGGAAAGACACTGTAGGTCATGGATATGATGTGTTCCCAGCTCCCTTCCCACACCAGTATGCTGAGAATTTCAGGAGGATACACAAATTCAAAAATGCATTAAGCAAAGACCTGAAGGGTAGACAAACTGATTGAACAAGTCACCACGGCATGGATGAACACATCGGCTCCAGAAATCTCTGTATCCTGGTAGAAATGGCACAGGTCACAGCACAACTATTCTCAAGTTCCAGTGCCCTGGAACTGCTTTTCTTACTTTCCTGTTTGTCTCATGGCAGTGAATCCTTTCCATCTGCTTTTTGTTCTCTGTTGTTATCTTGATTGAAAGAGACCACATTAACAACAAGACTGCTTCACAAGTCTCCAGCTCTGGGTGTGGAGAATACTTTTCAAAATGAAACCCAAACTACAGAAAACGAAAATTTGATAAAAGACTTAAGAGCCAGTGTTAATTCAGATAAATGTGAATGAACTCAATCTAATAACATTTGTGTAAAGCCATTTTCATTAAAAACACACCACCAGTCTAACAAAGAGGAGTCTAACATCAAAGGCCAATACTGTCATGTCTTGCTTTTTTTATTTTGTTGGGGCTTTAAAAAAAATAAATTAGCTACTTGCCTCCACCCTGTAATGCAGGCAGAATTTTAGTATTCCAGGACTGTGAGTGTAGTTCTGGTGGAAAATAATTTGAATTATGTTTCAGGGGGGTTGCAAGGCACCAGACACTTCTAAGAATTTTGTGCTACCGAAATGTAACAAAATAGAGGGGAAATTGGGCTGACACAATTCCGGAACTACAGAAATGCAGCTGACAGACCTCGGCTCTTATCAGTGTTTGACAGGTGCATTTAGGTATTCTTGGGTTATTGCTCTCGGACCTATTAACCTCTACTGAGCCCAGATTTCACCTCTTACAGTCAAGATCATGCAGGGATACTTGGGGCATGTAATTTAATAGAAACCTCCAGAAAGTACATAGTTTCTCACATCTCCAATTTTTCTGCCATTCTCAAAAATGTCCCCACAGAACGAAGTAAAAGTTTTGGTTTATCTCCTAAGCATAAAGAAGCAGACATTGCATGCCAGGATGGGAACTGAACTGCTGTATAATGTATTTCCTTTTTGGTTGTTTCCTTTGCAGGCTGCTTCTTTTTCAGGGCTCCCAGACAGCCACAGTATGTAACTGTGGACTCAGAAACATCTGCATTAAGGGCAATTTTACTGCAAAAGGTAACAACAGATAGCACCATGGATTTTAATTTTTGACCTCTTATATTCCTGACCTCAAAAAGTCCAGTTTTCAGCTGCCAACTGTGAAAATACCTTTTCCTGCATTGTCACTGTTATAAAATAGCTCAGAAGATAAAAAATAACTTTTTGGTGTATCTATGCACCACAGGACTTTGGATTATACTCTTGAGTTGCATTGTGGCATTGCCCGTTGCCTTCAATGGGACCATTACAGTAATGGATAGAAAAGGAGCAAAGAACTCCACAGCTGCAGTACTAACATTCACCAAGGCTTTTTCTCTCCAAAGTTTTGAATATATAGGGATTGGCCAGATAAGGTTCTGGCCGAGATCCAATGCAGGGAAGTTTGTAAAAGAATTGAAAAGAGCTTCTGGTATTCAGCCAAAGCCTCTCGTTACTATTAGTTCTGAGGCTGGCTTCCTTATTTTAATATTCAATGCATAGTTTTCATTTCTTGCATGGTACCCCAGAGTATAACACATTTGCTTTGGCCTCTAGGGAGAAAAGTACCTTACCTGAAACTGAGCAAAACTACATAGAATCATAAAATCACAGAATTTTTTATGTTGGAAGAGAGCTTTAAGATCACTAAGTTCAACTACTAACCAGTTTGTCTTGGGAAAAAAAAAAATGTGCCAGGCATCCAAACAAAAAGAAAAAAATACCAGTAATCTTAAGGCCATGAGCTGAATCACTCTACACTAGTAATTTAATGTTGTCCCTAAATGTGTCTGTAGGTACTCTTACAGTTTTTAGAAAGGTCTGTTTTACACAGAGATATTAGGTAAATAAATCAGTTCCCAAGTTCTGGGACGTAAGACTCCTACCCCCACCGGGGAGGGGGAAACCCATAATACTACCTTGTCCACTTAGATATCTGGCATGTCAGCAAGTCTGTAAAAATTGCCTTGGCATATGCAGAGTGCAAAACGAAAGGTTTGGGGAGGTGAGGATATGCAGGTAGTATTTGCCATTTTGGGAGCATCACATGACCCAGTGTGCCAATTCTTTTCAGCAGTTCCTGGAATAGACAGAACATTGTCTCTGCACCATCCTGCCACGTGGTAGCATCACAACAGTCCTCTTATGCTAACAGACAATGCCAAACCACGGCCTTGCTTCATGACAGTGCTCTGTGGGACCTGGAGTTACCAACCCAAGCTGACAGTGAGAATAGGACCCTCCCAGCACTACCAAATTAGAACAGTGCATGAAGATCTGCAGTGGACACAGTGGAGTAACTCTGTCCCACCCCTCTTGCTGTGGTGTCTCATGTCTGCACTTTATTACCTATGGAGAGTAATCGGCCGTTAGCTAAGGAGAGCAGTGCTATTAATGGATTCTGTTACAATATAATGCTTCGTTAACAGAGCTCTCAAAGAAATCAACAACTTCAAAACTCCCATAATCAATCCAATTTAATCTGATATATGCTCTGTCAAATTGCATTTCAAAAGACTTTTATAATACTGAAATTCAGTTATCTAATAACAGCATTAGCAATGTTAATTTTCTAATCAGAACGCAAAATCATTAATTAACCATGCCTTTTTAACTAAAAGAAGCTGCAGTTCCTAATCAGTAACTCTACAAATCCTTTGATGTTTATGCATAGAAAGGGTACATTCTCCTCTGGAAATACCTGTGAGGCTTTCATTAGTGCTGGTGTTTGCATGGGACACAAAACTGCTTCCCTGGTTCTGAGCCCGTCCCGTCCTTCCCCCTCGTGCCATTACCTACAGCCACAAGAGGCTGGTGCTCAGCAGCACAAGCAGCACTCCTGGGTGGTCCTTGCTTCCTGGAAACAACAGTCAGTGGTCCAAAGACACCTCACGTCAGTCCCAGCAGCCCAAAGATGTTGGTCTGCCATCATGTCTAGCCCATCCTTTTATTAGCACAGTCGTACATAGAAGAGCCTATAATGAAAACAGGATTGGAAACATGTCCACAAGTAAGAATGGCAATTTTGCCCCAGGTAAAGGATCCACCTGTCTCCAGTAGTGTCCAGAAGTGAGTAATTCCCTGAATATTCTCTCAGCACTCAACTATTTATATTTACAACTCCTGGGTCTTTCTGAGTGGTTTGGTGTTGCCCTGAGTTCGCAGTGTTTCAGTGTTTTTCCTTCTGTAAATATTTTTAGACCTTTCTGTACCATGGCCATAGTTTCTTAGCTACTATCTATGTTTATGAATTCCAGTATACTGGGTGGAGAAATATGATTGACAAATGCTTTGACCAGTGGATTATGAAGGTGTTGATTTCTACCTCCAATCCACGGTGATTTGTGAAAACATATAAATAAAAGCAGAGGGTTCCGCCCTCTCTCTCTTTCTGCCCTCTCGGTCTGCTGTCTCGGTGTGGTCTGTTATTCGGCTCCCTTTGGGGCTCTCGGCCTGGTAGGCCGGCCTGACGAGAGCTACAGTTTGGACTCATAGATCTCTGCCAGTGTACAGCTAATTTGAACTTGAATCCATGCAAACTGTCTGCATCCCCATTTTTCTTCAGAAAAAGGTCCCATAGGACTTCCACTTGTCATGCAAAAACCACATCTGTTTGTTGTTTCATTATTTGTTTGTGTGTTTTGAAACTGAAGCTTAGAAACTTTGTTGGGGAAATGCAGAAAAAATATATGAAATAAATAACTTTAATTTACACCATTATTACTTAAACTCCAAAAGTTCACTCCACTCTCTGGAAACAATTGTTTCCATACTTCAATTGTTATTAAAAAGTCAGCATAGACATATGTTTTCCTTTAAAACAGCACAACAAAAACCAGAGGAATTATTTTCAGATTTTTTTTTCAGGCAAAGATTAATGTGTGAGAAACTTACACTATTTATTTAATATATTATTAAAACAAAAGTTAAAAACAGAGTAGTAAAACAATAGCTCAGCAACTATTCTTGCCATTTACAATCAGGGAATTAATTTTCCTGCGAAAAACTGTGCTCCATGCTCCAGGAATATACCCTTTAAATTTGATAATATACCAGTTAGCAATTGCATATCCCACACCAAAATTAAATGACAGCTTTAATGTTACTAAGGAAAATAAAACATATTGCTAAGGCTATAAACTTGTTAATGACAACACTATAAGATAGAAACAAGAAAGTATGCACAATTTTAAATTTATTTTCATAATAATAGATTGCCATGTAATAGTTTATTTGCTCTTTTAAAAATTCCTATTTTTCAGACAGAGCATTTACTGAGAATAAAGACAACCATAAAACACAACCATCATGAAGTTTCTTACACTATATCTAAATAAGTAAATGACTCTCAGACTGTGCTCCATCTGTCAAGAAGCTAGTGAGGGAATTTAGTCCCTTCCAATCCTGCTGGCAACTGGTTCCTTAGCCTCAAGCAAATATTTCACTTTCTTTTTCCCATTTGTAAAATATTTGTGCTTTGGCCTGAAGAACAATGAAATGTTCTGAATGCCTTGTTCAGCTAAGCATTTTGAAGTATGCTTAACTTTACGCAGACACGTAATTGCAATGACTTTGACATAATAGGTTTTCTTGAAAAAGCACGAAAATAACTTTTTTCTGAGATGAGCCTTGAAGAACATCTGTAACTTGTGTTTTAAAGGAGAATTTCTAAAAGCATATTGGATGGATCATAAAGTAATGATTATTTTCACTTGTAGCTTGGCTACAAGTACCTTGTAGCTGATAGGGTGTAATTTCTTTCTGAAGTATAAAAGTGCCCCCTTAGACAGGGGGTATAGAACTATGCCCTGACATGATTATACCGTTGATTCCCTTCAACTTTTTTGTGCATTTTCAGTTTTTAAAATAACAGATCATATATAATGAGAACATCTAGTTAAAATGAAATTTCTGTGTTTGGCACATACATGAATAAACTCTTGGAAATTAGACCTGGAGTCATTTTGCCATGCTATTTGCCTAGGAGATGCTATTCCACATACAGCATACGCAGTTGAGCATTGAATCCTTCTGAAATTTGCAGCTGTCCTGGAAACTATAAAAGAAGTTGGTTTTGGCTGATTTTACCTATTTCACAAACAAAAATGGAAAGAGACGTTGATAGTTAAAGTCACTTCACCAAACTACTGACTCTGTAATTGGGTGAAACCATTTATGTCCTTCAGCAGAAACCCTACTGGCCTTTTTTTCCAGACAAAATAAACTGCCTTTGACATTTGGTGATTCAATTGGGAGAAAAATTCAGCCCTATTTTTCAGGAAAGAGAGAACAGCATCTCCCATTAGCTTTCTGGCTGACGGAACAGCATATGTCGTCAGCACACCACTCCTGGAAATAAGGCACTGAATGCCTGATCAGTAGAAAATGAAAGGATCACAGACTGGGTTGAATTGGAAAGATCCTCAAAGACTGCCTCATTCCAGCCCCTGCCGTGGGCTGGGACACCTTCCACGAGACCAGGTTGCTCAAAGCCCCATCCAACTTGGCCTTGAACACCTCCAGGGATGGGGTATCCACAACTTTTGTGGACAAGCTGTGCCAGTGCCTCACCACCCTCACAGGACAGAAAGTCTTCCTAATACGTAATCTAAATCTTAGTATAGCTTCCAGGAGGACCTACTCCATGACCTTGTTGGCCACCAAGCTGAGACTGACTGGTTCCAGCTCCCCATGTCTTCCTTTTTCCCCTTTTTAAAAATTATTCTCCTTTTCCAGTCAGGGGGAACTTCACCTGCCTGCCACGACTTCTTACATATGCTTCTGAGTATCATTGTATAAGCAGGTGTTTTCACAGTAGGTAATGGGGTACCTTGCTTTTTTTTTACTTTTAAAAATTAGAAGTACCTTTTTCATTCAAAATCTATGAATTATGTTCCCAACCAAACTGCTTGATGTAGAGTAAAATAAGTTGGTGGCCCTGGAGGTTCATGCTCCCGCAGACTCTCCCAGTACCCAAGTGTGAGGACTGGCAGCGGCCACGGAGCCTCCCAGCCAAGCCCTGATCCAGACAGTCAAAGCACTACCACATTTTAGGAGCAAGGTAACGTATCTGACACTAAGCCTCCACACAAATAGTACATTGCATTAAATGTCATTTTCATCCTAAGTGTCCCAAGACCAAGACACCTCCACAAGAAAACAGGATATTACGAACAAACAAAGCATTTCTATCTCCCACTACATCTTTCATTTGAAATGGTATTTCAAGCCATGGACATACATACTGCAGAGGTGTCATTTATTCACCTTTAGGTTAAAAGCATTCCTAGTTATAATAATTACCTCTAACAATCTAAAATTATGTACTCATCATTTTCTTATAGCTGATTACTTCTCCAAAGCAAGCCTTATGGTTAGGCAATCCTGTGCTCTGCTATCTAGACTCAAGTTACAGTTGAGTACGTGATATACTGAATATACATTACACTTCTCACATGCTACTTTTAATTTAGCCAATAAAAAATAACTGTTGAAACAGGTGATTGTATGTTAACAAGAGACAGACTGTGAAAAGTTCATTACCTAAACATGGTTTTATGTCATTAAACCAATGACATATCATCTATCATACCACCCAAATTGATAAGCAATTCTGGAATATTTATTATTAAGTCAGTAAAATTTATATATTCAAGAACAAATGGAATGGACATGCTTAAGAGTTATTTTATTTAATACATCTGAAGTTTAAATGGTTGCTATTAAGTAACTAGAGAAATATTTGCCACAAAACATACACAACATCATGGCTGATCCTGTAGCTTTTGTATTCAACAGCTGACATTGTACTTAAAGCTCAGTTTCAGAATTCTGAACATTTGTGATGAATGTACATTTGTCTTATTTCTATCCCCTCTTTCTGGAATGACTTTTAGAGTTCAAGAAAAACAGCTGCAGCAAGACAAAATGGAGGAAAGAAAAATTCTACACATTCTACTCCAGTATCTATTATCTGTGCACCATCTTCCATTTATCTTTCTTGCTCTGCAAAGCCAGTCCAGTCTATTTGTCTCCCTCCTATTAATGAATTATGAATATACCTGATAATTAAGATTCAGTATTTACAATCCGGGCTGTGCAGTGGCACAATGTGTGATTCAAAGCTGTCGCTCTGTGTTAAAAGCAAGGTATGCAGATCTCCAGGTCTCTGGCAGCATTTCAAGATGTCTTGCTAGAAACTCTTAGCAGACATGCTCTTATGACATGGCCACAGCGTATTAACCCTGAAGAGCAAGGAAAAAACCCACATAACCTCAAAGCACACAAACAAGCACCAGTTATTTTGCTTATTAAAAAGTCTGAAAGTTTCCCTCTGAAATCACCTATTTTTGGAGTCATTTATATTCACCTTAGTGGTTGCAACTGAGCTTTTAATGGCAGAACTCTCCCTACGGTAAGCCTGAAGCTGATAATCAGCATTTTTAGCTCTTACCTCTATGGAAGAAATGCTGATGCCCTCTCCAACCCTCCTGCCCGGCCACCTTCTCCTGTGGGGACACAGGTGGGCAGCACCATGTCTGGAGCCCAACACCTGGCAGGCAGCAACAGAGGTGGGCACTGTTTGGCAGGGCTGGAGCTCACGGCAGGTTTGTTCCACTACCCTCAAAGAGCTGCAGCCCCCCAGCTTTTGTCCAATTTTACCAGCTAAACATCATCCCCACCCTATAACCAGCCCTGTCTGTCTCCCAAGTGCGCACACATCCCTTCCCAAGGCCCAGCTGGGATGGGACAGCGGCTGAGGAGGCACCGGCATCCTGCGGCGAGGGGTGCCACAGCCCTGCATGGGAGCACGGACACATCTCCAGCGGCGATGAGGCAGCAGCTGCTCCTCAGGGCAGTAATGATCTGTGAAACAGCATTAATCCAACACAACATCTGCCCCAGTGTGCCTCGCTGAAATGGAAAGTACCAGCTTTGCCCACATTCATCCACTTTGGCATTTTCATTTTGTTTTTTAAGATTTCTAAGATTCATGCAGATGATTCTTGGTTATTTGTTTTGAATTTGAGATAAAACAAAACAACCCCCAAAAAACCAAACAAAAAAACCAATATCAAAGCAAAAGCATCATCCCAAGCATATCTGAAAGATCACACCTGAATGCTCACATCTCTTGCTCTCGCTTGATCACATCACTAAGCCTCTTCTTACAAAGACATGTTTTGCCCCCTCTGCAGAAGGATTTTCCTTCAGGTTACAGCTGGTCTTTTTGACTAAAGAATGTAGAAAACATAGATGGCAGGTATGACAAAAACCATGAAATATATATATAAAAGTCATCCCTGAGAGCTGGCAAGTTCCTTTCATAAAGCTTGGTGGATATGATGGCCCAAGAGGGAAGGGAGAAGGAAGGGCAACACCTCATCATGCAGTTCACTGGGACTCGACTCCACTCATCTCCAGCTGCCTGTTCTTGTTTTTCCAGGGTGCCCTCATTACTGCCTTGACCAAAGAGATCTGCTGCAGCCTCTTGAGAT
Organism: Pomatostomus ruficeps; assembly: GCA_013400735.1. Lineage (NCBI taxonomy): Eukaryota > Metazoa > Chordata > Aves > Passeriformes > Timaliidae > Pomatostomus > Pomatostomus ruficeps. The sequence continues at coordinate 142,378 of VYZT01054820.1, forward strand.
CCAGAGTATGCTCTCGGCAACACCATACACAATGACAGAGGAGTAAGAGGGGCAGAAGAAGCTGCTGAAAATCACTATCATCCTGTGAGCATGTGGAGTGGGACAGATGTGACTTACTAAATGCTTTTGCAGTGCATGTGCACATTCCTGAATATCAGAAAACAATAATTAAGTTGAAATTTGCAAGGACAGCACCTAAAATATAGTTAAATATACTAGCTGCTCCTCAGGGACAAATTTCACTTTAGTTTTACATCTCTGCAAATTCTGAAAACTGCCTTAAGTCCCTGAAATGTCTCTGGCTTCCCCACCCTGTGAGGGACAGCAAAGCACTGAGCCAAAGCTTTGCCCCAGGAATTTTTAGCTGCTCATTTTTTTGTTGTCACACTGGATGCTCTAAATAAGCAATTGGATGAATATTATCACAGAGTTATTATTTCTGTCATAAATTTTCAAAACTACCTTTATGAATAACTGTAAGCCAAAGTCCTTCAGGGACTGTCATAAATCCAAAAGCTGTCTGAGTGCTAGATGTAGTATTTTGATCATTGAAGTAGCTGAAAGTAGTACAAAAATACATACACAGAAGGACAGCTCTCTGTCAGATATACACACTTACACAGACTTCTGGGCAACAGTTTCAACTAGAAATTAACAACTTGGTCTAAGTAAACTGACTCCCATCCAGGCTTCCAACAGAGTATTGGAATTTGCCCTGTCAGGATGTGCAATGCTTAAAGTACCTTGAAGTCTCTTCCTGAAAAGCATCTCCTAAAGGTTTACAGTTCTCCACATAAAGCCAAAATACAGCATTTTAAAGGTACTTAAACATTTTATAGAGCTTTCTCTACACACAGATGGAAGAAACCAAGTAAGATGTTTTTGCATGTGTCTGCCTCTGTAGCTCAGCCTAAGATACTATCCCAAAATGCTGTAGTGTAGCCTTAGTGACCTGTTCCTATTATGCCAAACCTCCTTTCTGGGCACAAACACTGTCAACCAAATGCATAATTTGAAACACAAGTAACAATCCTAAGAAAACAGTCCAAGCTCCAAAAACTAATCTGGGTAAGGGCTCTATTGGATGAAGTGTAGATGCAGGAGAACAAGACCCCAAGAAGGACAGGGTTGCCAGCCATCTTCTGTTCTCCTCATGTCCTTTGCAAAGCCAAAAGGAGATGGAATTACCTGGGTAAACACAGGAGTGGCAGAAACAAGATACTCCAGCAAATCTCTGCCACAATCCTTTGGGACCACTGTGAGGTGTTACAATTTCCAGAGGATTACAGCCAAACAGACATCAGGGACTGAAACATCTGTTTGCTGAGGTTTAAGAGAAGAGAGTGAGAATGTTACAGTATAACCTCTGACACAGTCTTCCCACACAGTGATAATGGCCAGTGGTAAAAGCATTTCATCCAGTGCAGTACTGGGAATGGCCACATCCAGGCTGCCCTCAGTGGAGATCTACTATGGGTTACAACTGGCTATACAGGGAGCAGAATTGTGGTACATCATGGATTTTAGGAAGTCTGAGCCAGTATTGTCTCTCTTAAAGTCAAGCATCAGGATAGCCACACTAATGGAAGTGACAAACACCATTCGTTCAGTCACCCATGCTACAGATGCAGGGAGATAGTCTGCTTCATTCCTGCCTTCTGAAAGGTTTTGAATGCTTCCATCTGTCTGCTGAGAGAGGTGAGAAAAAGGGGAAGGTTCCCACTAAAAACTGGAATTGTTCTGTATTCTCAGTTGGGAAAGCTACAGTCTACATCACAAAAAAAAAAAAACAAAAAAAAAAAANAAAAACAAACAAACAAAAAAACAAAAACAAAAAAAACCCCAAACCCCTAGGATTTTTAATAACTTTTCTATTTTTGTCTTGGTGAAAAAAAACTATAGCGCCAGTTTATTATGGTCACATACCATAAGGAACTTATCATCATCACAGCACTAACAACAGGTACACAGTTTTGAAAGCTTGACATTGAACCTTATAATGTTAGTTAAACGTGAAACATTTTTACTGGGGCCAAGGAAAGGCCCCAAGGGATTTTCTTCAGTAGATAGAAACTGCTGATTTACTATGCCAACAATCCAACAGTTTGCAGACAATTCTTTCACAGACAGTACCAGACAGGAAGGTAGAACATTATTGTAATGCACATCTTAAGAAATCAACAGGCTTAAAGCTGTACCTGTGTGTTACATTTTTGGTGGCACACACTTAACTCTCTTAACTAGTACTTCTAAGACCTACAGGATGTGCAGTCAAGAAAGGAAAATATCTTACGAAAGCATGCTCCCTCCGAACTGGAGAGATTGCCCTTTTATGTTCTCCTGTCTTTTATAGGCAAGAGGGAAAAAAAAACTTCTTCATGGTGCCGATTCCTCTCCTTTCACGTTCTCTTTCATGACTTCATTTGTGCAGTCAATCGCTCACAGACATGAATAGGAAGGTGGTAGTACAGCCCTGCTTTACCATATCAAACAGAATGGAGCAGGAAGGTGAGGCCCTGGAGAGCAGTTTCTCAAGGTGATGCTGCTGGCAGGGGATATCCACACCTTTTCAAAGGGGTAACATTATACTGAATCTCATTTTAATCTCACAGACACTACATAAGTGCAAGGAACTGCAATAATTATTATTATCCTATTATTGTAATTGCTCAAAGGATTTTCTGCTAGTCTCCCATTTAGCATAGTATGTGAAAGGCTGACAAAGAAAATGTGATTAAGGTGTGAAGCTCTTGGTGCCTGCCAGCTGTTCTGAAGAGCAAAAGATTCCCATCATAAACAGTAACTGAAAGAACAATGGGCTTTCTGGTCCTTTCATCAGGAAATAAAAATACAGTAGTCCTTCAACCTCTGTTAGAGAGCCAGAAAAGAATGGAGGGAAGCAATCCAATTCATCTGCATGAACTGTTTTTTGTGCACCACCACTGTCTCAAAGTACTGACCATGCTGAAGTTCGAGTCTGACTGGGGGGAGTAAGACAGAGATGGAAACAGGCAGAGTTTTTCTCAGGTCATATAAGGATGTAATTTCTTTTTTGTTTGTAACCAAGAAGCTAATGTTTTATGCTCTTTCCCTTTCCTTCCTTTCTCTGCAGTAGTTAAGCTGACAGTTATCTGCAATCAATACATTACAGGAGCTAATAAGCTGCTGTGGCTTCTGGTTCTGAACCCACAAGCCACTACAACCTGTCCCTAGCTGTGGGTAGGATTGGGACATTATGGCTTAGCTTCTGGGATGCCAGGATCCTCTTCAGTGGTGCGGAGCTTGGGAAGCACCACATCAACTGCTTTCACTGGTGGTGCTTCTTGAATACTATTCCCATTTTGTCATGTAAACATATGACAGCATGTAGCAATACAAACCAGGGAGAAGAAGGTAGCTGATGGAAGAGAACAGAATTTTCTCTGTGTCTCTTGGAACAGTATTTTTTAGTCTTATGCTTATCCCTACCTTTTAGCTCCTCCTGTGCTTCACTGGACATGTGGACTAGGTGTTACTTCCCCCTCTGTACTAAGTTTTCAGCTTGGCTTGACCACATGTTCACTTTAAAGCTTTTTAAAGTCATGTCAGCTCACACCAGCTATAATCCCTGGTTCACAAGCACCAGCCACACCTTCCAGCTGTTTTCAGAAGCAGAGAACTCCCCATGCAGCAAGTAGTGCCCCATGTAAGTCCGTTCTCTGCTCTCTGAAACCTCTTTCCCCAACACTGAATAATGGTGTTTCTTTAACACACAGCTCCTGATGTATCTTGAACCACCTCTCCCTCCCAACTGAGGGTAAATGCAAGGTGAAGAGTAACTTCAGGGGCAAGATCTCAAACTCATTGAAGTCCTTACTCCAGATAATCTCTCATTGCTGAGTCTGCAAAGGTGGCTGAAGAACTGGGGCAGGCCCACCTCCCACCTGGGCTCCAAATCATCTCACACAGTGCCTACTGAACCCTTGTCAATTATCTGCTGCACACACTCATTTGCATTAACTGTGCCTGTTCTGAGTTACCTGAAAACACCTTTTCATTTTCCAGCTGATTTTAATAACACCTTAATAATAAATCATTTAAGTAAAGCATTTAATGGATGGAGTGGTAGTAAATAGGATGGTGTAAATACAGCTACTAGTACACCAATAATTAATTGCTGAGGTCTTCTGTTACTATTTGTCCCTGTTTTAGTGACTTATAGTATAAGGAAAGAAAGGGTTTGTCCTTTTTTATTCTTTCCATATACATTTGCTATTCAGAACCGTACAACAGATCACCAAAGACAGCTATGGGAGCACTTCTTGTATTCCTTTATTCAGTCTTTTGCTTTCTGCAAATATTCTTGTGTTTTAAATCTCATTCATCATGATGTTTGTGTTCAGGCTGCAATCCTCTCCGACACACAAAGCAGATGAAACTAGGGATTTCCAAAGCTAAATTCATAACTCTTGATATCTTAAGCTAACAGCCCAAAGCCTCCAGGTGAAAGCCATAATAGATTCACATCCTCTGTGGCTCATAGAAAGTGAAATATGTATAACATATATGACCATTAAGTTGTATTTGTAGGTAGACGAGTCTGTGAATACAAATAATGGGGATTAGCACACATTTGTTAGCAGAAATATACTTAATGATCTTGGAAAATATTTACCAAGCCTATATTACTGTTGCTTCAAGCCACGGTCCCTGCTATGGGATTAGGAGATGTTTTCTTCTTATGAAAGGGAAAAAGCCCCACCATTTGTGTCCACCTTAAGTATTTTTCATGGGAACTTGCAAACGGCCCCAGTAAGTCCTTATATGTCCTGCCATGGCCCAAGCCATGCTAATTTGGGTGTCCCACATCATCCTTCTGTGCTGGCAAGACACAGTACCAACCATCCAGAATACACCTCAGGGGCTCTGCACAATTCTGAAAATTGGATGGAAATCATGCTGATTATGGTATCCCTCTAAAGTAAAGACCAACAATAAACCCAGTAGACATTTTTTTCTTGCCTACTCTGTATGGCTCCTACATTCAACATAGATAAAGACACTGGGTGACATATCCCAATGACATGTTGATGACATGACAATTTGCCTGTGATTTTTTTCAGTCAAGTCAACACTGGATTGATTTGGACAAAAAAAATTATGGGTTGGATAAAGGTCCTGAGGCTGGCTGACAAGCATCTTGGTGATTACTGGGTGATCAAAATGGTCCTATCTAGCCTTAGAATACAATAATCTGTAAACATTATTAAATGCTATCCACACTCCCACCTATTTTGGTGACCTTTACTTTTTCTTCTTTGAAACAATGATTCCCATAGCCATCAGACAACATTTCCTCCCCCAGACTGCTTTCATATCTTTCCTACATCATTGTATGGACTTGTGACTTGGGTCACTTCCATACGGCAATACCCCTAACCTTCCAGACACACACTTTCACGGGATGTATGTAATCCTGCAACAGATGCTAATGAAGGTCCTCCCAACACACCTCTTATGTTCATTTTCTTGGACCTTTGCTTGTGCCTCCAGACAGCAACTCTAATTATTATCTGTATAATAACATATCACTTGCAGTATTACTCTGCTGCTTTTACCACCCAAGAGAAACACTGAACAAAGATACTGATTTTTAAAAAAAGGACCTGAGAAAAGAAAACCCTGACTAGCTCTCAGCTGAAGGCCACTCAAACAGCTAGATACAGATACAGTGGTAACAGGGTGTGCACACAGCCCAAAAAACCAGCTTTTTGCTTGACTTGTGCTTTCTGCCTGGAGGAGAAGTGAGAAAAACTCCTGAGTCAGCCAAGAGCCCACGACTATTGATTTTTAAAGGAAATTATCCTCCCAGCTGAAGTGTTTTTGAAAAGTCCACTCTTAAACACTCTTCTCAGTTTAAACTAATGGAAATTACCAAGGCTGGAGGCCTTTATTAGCAAAACTCTCCAGGACAGATCCACACAGAAAACCTGGAGGAAATCACTAAAAGGAGATCCTACACTACACTGCTGAGACTGAGGGTCTGTAAAATCTTCTTCCCTTTTCCCACCCATCAGCTTAGGTGAGGAAACAGAGGGTTCAATGTATTGATAGGCACATGTTATTCAAAAATATTATAGCTTTTTCTCCTGAATTTTACATGAACGTATCTGTGTTTGATAAAATCTTTCTCCCTTATACTCAATGTTTTCCACACCTTAACACAGCATCATCATCATCCAGATCCATATCTCACATTAACTAGTAACATGAAACACTTCTACTATATCAGGAATATTAAAGTAGAACACAAATGTTTTGTGCACAAATAATATGCTACATTTTGTATTTTCTTTGCTCTACAAGAATTTTCTCTCTTTCTGCTGTTTCTACCGTGAATATGTATTACATGAATGGCTTTACCCACGGGGAAAACAGATCTGACCCTGACATCGTGACATCAGTGAAATCTAACAAAACAAAATCATAGACGGGTTTGTGTTGGAAGGGGACCTTGAAGATCATCAAAAATGAAGCCTAATGAATATCTGAGAAAGAAATTAACAAAACCAGAATATTTTTGCAATAATACCTAATTATTTTGCATAATAATTTCTAATACTGACATATGCATCACCTTTTACAGCACAATGTGAAAATGTGAATTCCATATCCTTGAACACTGTGGCAAGCAAAGCGTAAAAGTCTCAATTCTTTTCATCAATTAACTCCCTCTACCTGTGAACTTCCCTAAACCAATCTGATGGATATTCACTAGGCATACCTGAACTGTACAAAAAGACAATGTGCAAATAAAAATGAAGTTCCAATTTTATGGGTTTAAAAATTTACTATGAAAATACACCACAGAAGCAACTGGAATAGTGTGCATGCAGAAATGGCGCAGGATCTACCCCACAGAGAGTCTGAAAATGAGAAACAGAGGAGCTGTTCTGAGTAGTTAAATAATTATGTATTTTAATATGTCTTCAAAACATGTTTAAAGCCCTTCTCCATAAATAATTGAATAAACTATTGAAAAGCGTTAAGTACTTTTTCTTTCTGAACTGTATTTGTATTTCCAGAAAAAACGCACCTGCAGTTATGATCATGTTGGCCATGAGTATAATGAAAGGTTCTGCACAAGCCTGCATGCTTCAGGAGCAATTGATGCATACAAATACAACGCTGAAATAGCCTGTGGAACACAAGAAAACAGCAGCCCAAACAACTTTCTTTGTAAGCAGGCAATTATGTACTGGGGTCCAATTACTAAATATTTTGCTTTTTAAAAATAATAGGAGTTAAGCAATTTAACACTTTTAAACATCTGAACTATGAGATGAAAAATGAGAACATATTCACCTTGCAAAAAAAGTGGATTCCTACTGTTTCTTCTTAGTAAGAGGTTCCAATCTGCAATCACTGCTCATATAGAGCTCCTATTTACATCACAAACAGCTCTGGCTGGGGGAAAATACTGCAGGACAAGGGCCAGTGTTTGTAGAGGAATTTGTTAATGTTAGCATAACTGGTGAAAACCCAGCCATTACAGTAGCTTTGTTGTAAGTATCCTGGTAATCCCACTTGAGTCCAACATAAAACTTATCTATAGTCAGCTCTGGAGGAACTGGTGAAGAGGAAGGACAAGCTGGTTTTTTCCAATGCATTGCCAGGACAAGGGTGATGGGTATGTGTCACTCTGGTTCCATCTTCTTACCATAAAGGAACCAGGAACCCAACAGCTCCAAATATTTGTACAACATAGGCAGTCACCTCACCTGGATTATGAAAAAAAAGAGTGGGGAATAAACAGAGTCCTCACAAGGAAACAGCGCTACCCAGAGAAGGCGCTTGCCCCATGCATTATTGTACAGAGGAGGACAGATGTTCCCAAGTGCTCAGCAGGAAGCAGTTCCCCACAGGAAGGCAGGTGCTGCTAAGGACTCTGGAAAATACCAGAATGACTCCGAGTGCCAAAATGTAGGGTAGCCTTTCTATTTGAACTTGGGTGCCTGAAAGCAGGCATCACTAATGCAGAATTTTTAGAATACTCAACATACAACTGCATTGACAAACAACTGAATCTGTATCAACATTGATAAAAGCCCGTAAGATCTTTAAAAACAATAATAAAACCCAAAAGCTATGTTAGAACCCAAACTAGATAGATGAAGATGTTAAAACTTCTGAGAAAATTATTAAAAGCAAAGCAATGCCAAAATTTCCAAACAAGACACTGTGATCAGATATTTTTGAGTAAATTTATTTTCCAAAATTTAGAACAATTCTTGATTTACACAGGAATAAATTATCTAGTTTGACTTTGTGTCCTATCACATAACTTCGGTATGCCCATCTCAGTTGCAGACGCAGACTTGGTGCTGTACTAATCCAAAATCTTTGTGTCAAGCTAAGTACCCAGAAGAATGGAAATCCAAAGAGGCCAATTTTTACTTTTGATTACACTGCTGCAATCATATGGACATCTTCACTTTTGCACTAGCACAAATTTCATACCCTGACATCACTCATATATTAAGGAATATGAACTATTAGAAATTATTATTTGGTCCAGCATGTTTAAATCCAAAGAACTTCACCTGCTCACAATCTGAAATTGCACAATTCATAGCAGAATCTAAAACCGTTAAGAAATCAAAGCAGACGTCTTCCTCTCTCATAAACAAGCAAGTCTCAAAACAATCAAGACCTAAAAATGAAATGCATGAGTTATTTTGACTAGCATACAAACTTAGATTACAATGATAAAGCTGAAGTTAATCAATTTAATTTACTTGTTAAAGTGCTTTGTCCTACACGAAAAATACTGCACTGCACTGGCTTCTGCAGAAGGAATGAAGGAACACAATATTTATTATTAAGCCTCTGAAATGAAAATTAAATCATTTCTATAGGATAGTATAAAGCTGTGAGTTTAGAGTTTTAGTCAGTCCAGTAACATGCTAGGACAAAAGACTCGCTTAATGCCAGGGAAATTAATGTTCTGGATTTTCAGTGTAGAAATCTGACTATATGTCAGTGAAGACCCATCATTTATTTTCCCAACAAAAACCTTGAAAATTAAAACCAGACTCTGATGGATCAGAGATATTGACAGTTGATCTCTCTGTTGTATCGCTATTTCCAAATATCACATTTAGAGCTATGAAACTCTTTGAATATGGATATTCTTATCTCTTAAAAATATACAAAATCTTTCTTATGGCAGATGACACCCAAGTACACACATACATTCTTTGATTCCATCAGCAAGTGCTAGTAATAAAAATGTTAAGAGAAGTTGTTTTCAATAATTGTAGTCTAACTTGAGATAAACTCCATGTATTAAAGCAAAACACTCACTTCAAAAGGATTTTTGTACTCAAACCTATTTTAGAAGGGTACAATTCAATCCAGTTCCATTTTTCTAGCCTTTTCTACCATTTTTGGTACATTATTTGCATTTGCAGTTAAAACCTGACTATATGGTAACTCTCAATACACTCCAAACTGCATCCTTGGGAATACCGCACTGCTCTTGATAGCAAAACACCATTCAGCTGTATGAAACCTAACTTTCCAAATAAAGAACACCATGGTTTTAAATGACACTGATTATTTAACCAAGGTTACGCTTCTATTTCTAAACTGAGTTGTAATTATAAAGCAGAATTAATAACCAAATTTAATGAAAATCCCATTATGATGCAGCTGAGTAAATCAAAGTTGAAACTGCTGTAGGTAAAATGACATAGTCACAATATAAGGGCAATACCACGTGTGAGTCTATTTCCTCAGCTTTCTGGAGGTCTCAGCAGAAAGTTTACTCCAAAATGACATTGCCTCTCCCCTCAGTAGCATGCACAAGCCCAGAGACCGACACACAGAGAGGTGAGGGTGAGGAGGTAGGCTCCTGACTGTCCTCAGGGCTGCCTCTGACCTCAGCGGATCTTCCCCAGAAACTTCATTCCCACTGGTGAGGCAGACTCAGGCCCTCCAATTTCAGATCATCAACCCCACATAAATCTAGAGGGCATGCGAGTCAAAGACACTACCTCTTGGCGAAAGACGAAAGTTATTCCAAGATACAAAATTTTTAATTGCAGTGGGCTTTTCTTCTCATCCATGTGGCACATAATAAACAAGGTTATGTTTTGGGAGGGGTTGCATCTACTGGAATTAAAAGCTAGTAAGAAGGGAACTGTGCAAAAGAGGAATGTGTCTGATTTTCCCTAAGTTACACTTATTAGGTATATATTCATCTCATAATACACATGAAGTCAGACTCAAAGAGAAAAGCTTTACTTTTAGTACAAAACGTTAATGAAAGACTTGAATCAATCTCTCTTCTTCCCCTTTAGCCTAATTCTGTGCAAGAAATGCAATTGCTATAGATTAAGGATTTTTGAAACTTCAACAGAAAAATCCTCAACCACAAGACAAGTGCTGAAAGCAAAATATTTTGTAAAATTATAGCACAACCTCTCATAACTATTCAAGCATGTTTAGTGTTGACTGCATTGCTGAGATATACTAATGTACTGTATAGATGATGCATGGAGTGAAGAAAACTATTTTGCATTCAGCTGAAGAATAAATATATACAATCCTCTCCAAAAATCAATGTATTGCTCCAACATCTGAAATCAAACTGAATGCAGGTAGATTTCTAATCATGAGCAGAATTTCCTGCTTATAAGGTGCAAACCACTGTATGCCAATAGACTAATGTTTCAGCTCTGGTGTATTGTGTTCTGATGAGTAGAATCTTGTACTATTCATGTTTTGAAATAATTTCAGCTCTGTCAGTAAGAGAGATTCTCTGAATAATGTATGTAGTGCAAAAGAAATGAACAGAGTTTAAATAAAACACACAAATGTAAAGGGAAAAGAAAAAGTACTGAAATCTCTAAACTGATATAGATCAGATCAATTTTGCTAACTCACAACAGATTCCATCTGCTAAAGCAACCCGTTTCATATGCACTCATGATTTAAAATAAAAATACTAATGTTCTAGGCCTGTTTGAAGAAAACAAAAATGCATAAAATAACCATCAAAAATTAGCTATGACACAGAATACACCAAATTATTCCAGTTCCCAAAGTACTCCTGGGTGAACATTTTGATGTATGTTTTTTACCTAGTGAAAAGAAAAAACCATTAAAGTTTTGCAAGCGTTGCAGTGAGCTACCTGCTAGCATGCCATCCATAATCCTTTGGAATAATCTGTCTACTGTCCCTGACACATGCAAAGGGTCAGGCCCTGAATCTTCACAAGTAACCTCTGCAGCAAATGGAAACGGAAACAGAGGAAACTGGTAATGTTTCAGAGCTTTATGCTTGAACTCACATGAATATTCACCTCGGTCCAGCAGCTCTAAGGCTTTTGTACTGGATATTTGGGGACATGTGCTCTCAGTAATTTCTACGCAAACAGCAAGGTCCAAAGCCACCTTTGGACCCTTTCACAGCAGTTCAGCAAAGGGTTTTCATTTCATATTGCCATGAAATCACTTAATTCAGAGTTGATGGTAGGGGTTTTTTTAGGTTAGAAAAACTCACACATCTGCGCTATAGAAGCCTCTGTCAAGCCAGCAAATTCAATCACATGGAAGCCAGTGTCCTCCAGACAATTGATTTTTGCAGGACTCTGCTCATATTTAGCTTAAGGAACATGAGATATGTTCATTCAGTTGTCAGTTGATTTGGCTACATTTCATTAGCAGAAGATCTGTTGTTTAAAAAATATTCTTCACTATTAAAATGTTTTTAAAAAGAAGAAGTAGTCAGATTACTGGCACAAGACTGCAAAACATGAAATAAATGCAAACTTGGACTGATGCAAAAATACATGTGGGTTTAAGTGGCAAGTAGAACCTTAAATAAGGTCTTTAGGATTACTTCTATTTAATATAGACGTACAGAATTATATAAGCATACACACACATAAGCATATAAATTTACTTTTCCCTTTCTTCTCTGCTTCCCCCCATACTATAAGGATTCATCATTTCTAAAGCCATTAAACTCTTTGGAAGCGAAACTGGGTTCAGCTTACAGAGAAAAAAGAAAAGAAAGATCAGGTTATGAATCACTATTTCTATAAATGACAGCAAACATAATGGGAGAGGTGTTCCTCACTTAAATGTAAGGCAAAAATAACATAAGGTGGTTGGAACGAGGGAAGAATCTGCTGCAAATAGTGTAAATGAGCCAAGCCTGGGGCAAACACTCTTTGAAGTTGTTTAATTTTACACAGAAAAGTGGTCCAATTTTAGACAATTTGAAATTTGTGCAAATCAGAATTAATTCACTAACGTTCAAATGGAAATACTGAGCAATATTCTTAATGCAAAAAGTAACAACAGCCTGAGAAATTGTCAGAACTACATGCACAGGCGGAATGTAAAATAATTGACTTCACCTAAAATTACTGATTTTAGTATACAAAAATTTTAGTCCCATCCTCTCTTACTGAAAATGTAAAGGGTTTTTGTGTCATTGGTCTCTGTGGAATAAATATTGTCAGTGCTTGCAAAAGTTGACATGAATTGTAATATTTTCTCAATGAACTACACCAGCAGAGACCTGATTTTTTCCAGTTTCAAAGCATTTTTTGAAATATTTTTACCTTATGGAATTTGATATCGATTTCCAGGCTAAACACAACTAATATGTTGCTTAATACAGAATTCACACTTTATGGGACATCAGTCTTTCCTGAATAAAATGAATGGAGCCATTTTGGCAGCTCAGAAGCTTTTCCTCTTAAACAAGGTGGCAAGGTCATCTGAAACTTGAAGTAGCAAAGACTCCCATAAATAAATTTAGCAATCATGCAATAAATTATTCATGAGAACTGCACGGCATATTGTATGTTTACATATTAAAAAGTGCCACCGAGATGGCAGTGAGAAAGTGAAAAGAAACATAGCACGTATTTTAAAGGCATGATGAACACTAAGACATTCTCCAGTATGTTTCTATTTTAAACTCACTCAGCAATGTTGCTTAGAGCATCTACTTCCAGAGGCAATTCACTCTTGAGTGAAGAGGAGGGAATCAAAAACTTAAGAGCCACAGAGGAAAACCTATAGAGTCCTGAAATATGAACATCAAAGTAGTAACGCTACTACAGTCTTCAGCTTTCCCCCACTGTACACCACTGTCTTACATAATAATATGAATTCCTTTTAAGAAGCCAGACATACATGAAAATAAATAGAAATAATGCTTCGCCCCTCTCAGAGATTAGGCGTATCTAGCACATGTTTTAACCACTGGTAAAGCCCCTGAGGTGACTGAAACGTAGCAAATTCAGCTAATTATACTTTGCTTTTTTAAAAATAATAAATAAATAAATTAAATGTTACCTCATTTGTTAAGGGCATTTCTTGCTCTGTCTTCCTCTCACTGTGTATGTGCATCTGTGTGTATGTGGGGGTGTGCGTGTTTATAAAATATATAGCAGGACGAGAATATTTGTTCCAGTTGAGGTGGTCTGTGAAATCAAGTAGATCAGATACTAACTTGATTTGGCACCAATGTATGGATGCATAGAGACATATCCACAGGATGTATGCATTACGAAATAGTAAGAGACATTTACAACCTAGAATATAAGAGCAGGGCTGCCTCAAGTGACATCACCAGATCAACTGCAGCGTCAAACAACTCAGATGTATTATCCTGCACACCACGGCTTCCCTGTCTCCTTTCCAGCCATTAGAAAAGCATTTGTGAGCACAAACATTATCATATATTTTCAAATACATGCAAGACACAGCATGCACAGAAGCAAACAAGAGTAACTGTGGGGTTTATGGACTTATTGAGACATTCATAATTTTTCTTTACAACAACAAAATTCATCTCCATAGAAACCAGGAAGCAAAAAACTACAGTAATAACACTAAAGTAAATGTCACATCAGGTTAGTCAGCAGAAGGCAGGAGAGGGGATTTTGCTCCAGTTAGGAACTAATAAGGACTGCTGCCCCTTTTGCTCTTCTGCAAAGGGTGTCTGTACCGAAGACAGACTTCCTGACGTATTTACAATGCAAGATAACGATGTGGTTTCCTGTTCTTTCCACTGCAATTTACCCGTAAGGTGCTCAGATCAGTGGCATGTTTACTTACAGGCATTTGTTACAGCGAAGCTGTTAGCTGTTTCAATGTTGTCTACATGAGGAACCAAATTAAAAGGTGCTTCGGATGCATTGGGGCTGGTGTTATGAAGAAAGATTGCTAATCGAAAAGCAGTGTATTCCTGATCTGTGTTCCTGATGAAGAGACCACCTACAAAAAACAGAAGAAAAAAAAAGCAAAAAGCAAAAGAAGCTGGGTAAATCATTTGCAAGCCACTTACTGTCTTGTAAGACCAAGCAACTGTCTCTCCCAAAGCTGCACAGTAAGGCAAGTCCTAAGACTTTAATGGATAAGGAACTAATCGTATTCATAATCACAACCACTGCCTTTAAATCACTGTCCTCAATCGATTTTAACCTCCCTGATGCATTCATGCTCCTTTTCTGACTCTCGGTTTTCAGCCTTTCACACATAAATACCCAGATTTGTCATGATTACAGTGACCTTTTAAAGTGTTTAGCCTCCATCTCCCTGATACCGAACACACTGGTAAATCAGCTGCTCAACAGCCTCTCACATTAAGTGGCGGGCTGATTAAGCGGAACGATGCTTTCGGGATTAAAAAAAAAAGGAAATACCAACTCGGTGTAGGGTAATCTGCACTGAAGATGAATATAATGAACTTTGCTCCTCTGCAGCCCTGTGCAGGCAGGGAGCAGCTCAGCCTTATTAGTAGCATCTTTTCAAGTCTACAAGAAATGATGCAGTGATGGAGCTGAGCTGGAAAGAATTCAGATAACTGCGTCCCATCCAAAACACGTCCGAAAGGAGGGAAGCGGGAGGCGATGGGAACGGGGTGAGGATGGGGCACAGGACCACAGGGAGACACCTACAAACCCGTAAACTTTCCAACTACCGAGAGGAACTAAGGACGGCGCTGCCTTTTACCTCCCATCCCTGCCGGCTACCGCAACCTCCGGTGCCCAGGACTCGCCATTCCTTCGGGAGTCAGGCAAAGGCAACGGGAGCCGGAGGCGGCTGAAGCAGCCAAGGGGCATCAGCCCCGAGCCCCTTCCTGCCCTGCCGATATCGCACACCCGGGGTTGGAAGGAGTTCTGCAAGAGATACGCATCCTCCCTCCCGCACGCGAACGCACACAGAAATATTTACACACACGGACACACGGAGGCACAAATAGAAAAACACGAGGATGATTCGTGAAAGCATGCAAATGGGATGGTGCTGGAGGAGAATCTGCAGAAACTGCCTTCAGAGCCTCCTTTCCAACTCACTTCGCAAAGGACTGAACCCCTGGACACACGCACGCAGCCCAATGCAGCGCTTACCTATTTGCACGCTGCTAGGAAAAGCTCCCATTGCTAGTCCCCAAAAGCCAGAAAATAACAAGACAAGCTGTCTGCAAATTATCCTCATCTTCTCTTCTGCCTCTCTGTTTCGCCTTCTCCCGCTCGCTCGCTGGATGCTGCTCAAAGAGGCATCGAGGGCGAGGAGGATACACACAAAAACAGGAATAAAAAAAAATTTTAAAAAGGGGAAGGGGGAGAAAAAGAGAGATTTCCTCTTTTTTTTTCTTCTTTTTTTTTTTTTTTCCTGGTGGTTTTGCTTTAGTATTTGTTCGCTATCCTCTACCGCTCGCGCTCTGCCTCTCTCCCGGCTGCCGCTTCAGCAAGCCATGCCGCCGCGGCGGATTTTTCCCGCAGTCTCCATCGCCGGGGAGCGGAGTATGTCCGGCTGCAAATGTTGCACATGCAGAAGATGGTGGTGAGTTTGGCGGCGGGGGGCAGCGTCTGGCGGAGGCGCGGCGCGGCGCGGGCGGACATGCGCCGTNATCTCCTTTTTTCTTCCGCTCGCCCATTCGCGGGCCCACAGCGCCGCGGAAATTTGTGCCGCGGGCGTAGGGCGGGAGGTCCAGGCAAGGTCAGTGCCCCGGGCTGGGCGCCGGAGGCTCGGCCGCTGCAGCTCATCACTGGGGCTGCTGCTATTAAGTACCAATTATTATTAATGAAGGCGGCTCGGCGGATGTGCGTGTGCGGAGCGGCTGCGGAGCGGGGGGACGCGGCTGGCCGGCGGGGGGCCCCCCCCCCGGGGGGGGG
>VYZT01054820.1:158588-222503 GCA_013400735.1 Pomatostomus ruficeps
TCCCCAGGGGGGCGCTCCGCTCCGTACGGGAGCAGTGGGAGCGCTCCGCTCCGCCGGGCTTTGCGACACAGGATGGAGCGGAGCGACGGGAGCAGGGCAGCGCTCAGCGCTGTGGTACTCGTGTCAAAGGGAGGAAGAGCGAATGGAATGGAAAACTTCACTGCTCCTGTGCCGCCTCCTTTTCGCTCTCTTTTTATTTTTTTCCCTTTTTTTTCTTTTTTTCCCCGTTTTTTTTTCCTTTCTTAACATTTTTAAGTGGGAAAAAATAATGGAGCTCTCTTAGTGTCTAGTCTTTTTTTGGTGCCTTTGAATTTTTCTTTTCAAGCCTTGGAAGTTTCCCAGAGGAGCTGCCAGAAGTCTGGGTCTATTGCAGTTAATAATTAAAAGATATATCTATAATAAATGATAGGTAATGAAATCATCCAACAATAGCTGTATGTCAGAGAAGGGAGCTTCTAGTTTCACATGTGGCTTTACAAGATATTTCTGTAAGTCACAGGGAATGATTGGAGTTGCAATAGCATAATTTTAAAATGTTAATTGACAGCATGAAAGAATATTGATTTTTTTTTTTAAGGTGAACTTTGTGGCTCTGCTTTGAAACACATACATTTGCTCCAAGATCAGAGTTTTGCCTCCATTCACTCACGTTTACTTTGTTAGTTTTTTACTGCATCTTGTATCCTCTAACTCTCCTGTTGCAGGGTGAAAGAGAACCTCTCTAATTGCTGCAGAGGGTGACAGTGATTTGTGAAGAATGATTGTGAGCTCCTTAGCATCTACCACATACTCAGGAAATTGAGCAGAGAACTTTGAAAGCAGAGATGGGTAGACAGACAGATGTATCAGCATAGATGTGTGCAGCCGTGTGCATGACTGTGTGTGCATGTGTTTGGGAGACAGTGAAGTTCCTGTAAATGAATTACTTCCTGAAAGATTTCTTTGCAGATCAATGGCAAACAGACTTAACCTGCATTTCAGAATACTCATTCCTTTATGTTTCAGTAAATCTTTTACTTCTGTTTACTTTCCCTTCACGTTTTCCAGTCTTCCCTCTGAAAGAGCAGGCTTGTTCTTCACATTATTTACCCATGTCTTTTTGTGACCTCTGCTTTTGCTCTTGCTTTTTCTTTTTTTCTTCCTTGCTTTGCCTCTTCTGTCTCCTAAATTCTTCCCCCATTTTTGGTTCCTCTTATCCACCATTCTTCATAATTTAACTTTTAAACTTTGTAAACCCAAATAAAAGCAATGAAAATGAGATCATATTTCCATGTCTGGCTGGTTCTTCGCCACTAGGAACAAGTGAACTTGGAAGCAGGTAAAATATTTAGTTAATTTGCTGACACATATGCATGTGGTGTGCCAAGTAAGTATTAAATATTAGCATTTTATACATATATCCATTATAGTGGATCAGCAAGTTATGGCCTGCTAACTGAACTGAGGAATATGGTTTGGCCTTTTTCAAACACAATGGAAGCATGTTAATTTAATTTTAATTTGCTAGTGCACGAGGAACATACGATGGTCTAACCTGCTCTGACCAAAAGTCTCACCCAGCAGTTCCTACATCAAATCTGTAATTTCTCTTGGAGTTGGACAATGTATTTTAGAGAACATCCAATCTTGATTTGAAGACTTCAAGAGACAGGAAATCCATCACTTCCCTGGGTAAGTTGTTCAAGTTGATTAATTTGTTAAAACCTGCATTTTCTAGTTTTGGTTTCTAATGTTGACTGTCAGAGATGAACCCAGTATTCCTGTAATGGTATCACTCAGTGCTATGCCTGGAAATAATCCTATCCTCTACTTGACACTCCCTTGCTCAGACAGCTCAGGATCATTTTTGCAGCTGTGGAAAGGAGAGGAAAGAAAGGGGATGAGGCTATACTATAGCAATTTTGTTTAAAAGACACAAGGGGAAAAAAAGTAAAGAATTGCAGTATCAAACGTGAAAAATCCCATTTCAGTAAGTTTTGAGAAGTGAATGACAGATGATCAAGTAATTGATCACAACGTTTATTATACAGAAGAACTGGACCAGAAAAGGGTAACAGGGATGGAGTCAAGATTAAGGCTGGAGGGGAGGAACAGTGAGATAAGATTTTAGATTCACTGCTGCTCTGGTGGGTTGAGTTTGACTGCTAAGTGCTCACGAAGCTGCTCTCCCAAAAGAGCAGGGGGTGAAAAGTAAGGTGAAAAGGCTGATGGGTCATGGTAAATACGGGGAGATCACTCACCAGTTACTATCACAGGCAAAACAGCTCAAATTGGGTAAAGCTAATTTAATTTATTGCCAGTGAGGAATAGAATAGGGTGGTGAGAAACAAGGACAAAACTATAAACACCTCCCTGCCACACACCTTTTACCGGGCTCAACTTCACTCCTTCTTTTGTGACCTTCCTCCCTCGTCCTCCTGAGCAGTACAGAGGGATGAAGAATGGGAGTTCTGGTTAGTCCATAACGCTTGGCTACTCCTTTCTTCTCGTGCTTTTTCTCTGCTTCAGGGTGGGTCTTTCCCATTGGGAACAGTTTTTTAGGAACAGTCTGTTCCAGTGGAGGCTCTCCATGGGATGCAGTTGCTGACAGAAAACCTTCTCCAGCATGAGCTGTCCGTGGGCTGCAGCTTCCTTGGGGCACCTCCACCTGCTTCAGTGTAGAGTATTCCACAGGATGGCTGTAGTATTGATAGATATCTGCTCCCTCATGGTCTTGACCACAGGCTGCTGCAGTGCCTGGAGCACTTCCTACCCCTCCTCCTTCTCTGACTTTGGTGTCTGCAGGGCTGTTTTTCCCCCATTTTTCTCACTCCTTTCTCATGCAGCTGCTGTGTGTGGTATTACAGAATGTAGTTGACCGAGGAACAGACCTTGAAAGCCAGAGTGACCTCCTGTCTTTGATCCGGAAGAAACCCTGGGAGCCACGAAACACATCCTGGGTCACCAGGAAGTGGTAGAAGAGTATTATGGGTTTGTGAACTGCTGGACCTGTCAGAGGTGAGAAACTTTGTTTGTTACCTTAAAAGGTGTTGTTTACCTGTTACCGTAAAAGGTAAGATGCTGAAACAGAATTGGTGATTGGGATACACTGTGGTGTAGAGTTATTTCCTGTTTGTGTGATAGTATATAAAGATTTTTCACTACATAATAAATCGTCTTTGCACACCACCATCTTGTGAAGTCTGTGACCCCTCATCAATCACCGCAGCTGTGCAGTGGTTTCTACCCCTTTCTTAAATATATTATCCTGGAGGTGCCACCAGCATCACTGATGGCCTCAGATTTAGGCAGTGATGGGTCTGTTTTGGAGTTGGAAACTGGCTCCTTTTGGGAGCTTGTGTTGTCTGGTGACAGAGGCCACCCCTGCAGCACATCCTCCCTCCCCAGCCTTGCAACATAAACCAATGTAGCTGTACCCTGCCAAGCAAGAGGAGACCAGAAGGGAGAGCCTGAGTGTTTTCCTGGTGGCTGCTGGGGAGGCACTGCATGAAGCCATTTCTGAACTGAGGTCCCAAGATTCCCTTAGTTCGCCTCAGACAGACTGTGAAGGTTGTGGTTGGTGATTAATGGAACAAGGGACAGATCTCGGAGTTCCACAGTGAAATATCAGAGAAATTAAGAAATTATTGAAAGAAGTTTTGTTGAATGCATCAGTTGTGTGGAAGTGATGGACTAGAGGGGGTCTGTCTAGGGAGTGCTGACTGTTGGTGGTGGAGGCTTGCTCTGCTTTAGAGCACAAACAGCTCCTGTTGGCCTTGGCTGGAGGCCACCACTAGAGAGAAGACTCACTCTGTAGAGAATTAGCTGAGGCTGACTATCTGCTGCAGCACATGAATGACTCCTGCTGAAGAAGATGCATGAATATTTTTTTCCCTCTGGCAAGGTTTGGAAACCTTTGGCTATTTTCTTGATCAGATAATCTTGTACTTGAACAAAATGCATGTGTGAAAAGACCCTGCAGGAACTGGAATAATATGAGAAGATTTACTCTAAAGAAGAGATGAAGGCTGTATGTTAGCTAGGAGGAATAAAACTGCAGAGAAGATACCAGAGGCATTCATCTTATGGGAATCCCAGAGGAAAAACAGGCTATGGAGGAGACACACACTTTGCCTTGTGGACAGAGTTTGTGTTGTATACGTAGTAGATAAATATCCACATGCTGAAGTAGCAACTTTGATTCATATTTATATATTCTTGTATCCAAAATGCAAATCCCAGCAATTAAAAAGGCATGCCATTATGTGTCTGAAGACGTGTAATGTTGTGAGGGAGAGGAGCTCTTGAGTGAGAAAGGGGGAAAGTAAAGCTGTGCCAATTGTCAAGGATAGGTTGTGCCAATTAGGAGCACAGAGAGGAGGAAAGGAGAAAGAATTTCACTATCAAGAGACACAAAAATAGAGATCCACCATCACCCTTTCCCAGCAGGTTCCAGGTGCACAGAGGCAGTGACAGCTTTTAAACAGTCAACACGCTGCCCCTGGCCTGTTTGCCAGGGCTCCTAATGAGCCATTTCAGAGTAGGCAAATGTCTGAGCCACAATGGCTCCCTATGGCACAAACATCTGGGCACAGAGAGCCATCTAAAAAAGGGGTTCCTTCATTTACATTAGTCTTGCTTCATTTACAGTTCTCATTGCAGCTTTGACTGTGTGGCCACTGGAAATGCTTCAACAATAAATGAATGATGGCAAAACCAACTGAGTCAACACCCTGTCCTTTTTTAGTCCTTTCTTGCCTTATGAAATGCTGTAGCTCACATATCTGTCGAATAGATGCCTTAGACCATAAACTCTGGGACAAGGCTATGTCTTTTGTGAAGCGCTTAGCACTTCTAGGCAATAAAAAGTAAATAAAATACAAATCATCTGTGTAGAATTTTTTGCACTCCATCCTTTGGCATGGTCTCACATCACCTTTTGAAGCAGTACTGAATATATAACGGTGCACCAGAAGAAGATGCAGTTTCCTTTCAGCAGCAGAACTCTTTTTCTGGAAATTACTTTACAGCAATTTCTTCCATTTTGTGAGACTTTTTCCTCCCATTTTCATTTTCATTATTTTTATTTAGGGTTCATCTAAACTCTGGGGCAGAGAGAACAGTTAATTATTTTTAATAGTGCTTCTCATTAAGAGTTTTATTTTGATACGGGAACAACTGTAGTACAATGTATCTGTCTTTGAACGTGTTCATCCACCAGTCCTACTCTTTCCTATTGTGCTGCATGTGAACGCTATTCTTTGCAAACCTAATGACCTGAAGAAATTAAAGGGATAATGTAAGACACCATGACCATGAAAGGAGAAGTTGTTGTGAAAAGTGAAAAATCCTTATTATAATTTAAATTGTGCTGATATCAGTCAGGTTTTTTCCAGTCCGAGAAAAATGTGGTAACGTCATATAATTAAGAACTGCCATATGAAGTTAGATTCAATGTCTGTTTATAACAGTATCCTATGTGTAACATTAACTGATAGAGCTTTATTAGGGCAGAGTATGAGAGCTGAGCAGCTTTTCCTTTAAACTTTATGGGA
Source organism: Pomatostomus ruficeps (assembly GCA_013400735.1). NCBI lineage: Eukaryota > Metazoa > Chordata > Aves > Passeriformes > Timaliidae > Pomatostomus > Pomatostomus ruficeps. The sequence continues at coordinate 164,123 of VYZT01054820.1, forward strand.
CTGTGGAAAGGTTATTTCTTGCTGAGTCCTCTGACCTCCTGACAGGCAGGGCTTTGAGGCTTCTAAACTAAAGATTTTCTAGAGGTGTTTGTGTTAAGAGTTGCCTACAGTTGTTGATGCCTTATATTGTCTTCCAGTGTCCAGCAGCATCCTATGCAAATGAACTCTATAATCCCATACTGGGAAAGTAGATTATTTAGTTTGTTTTAAACCTTATTTTGTATTGACCATTTCCTGGAAATTCCCGAAGGTAAAAAAAAAAAAGGGTTGCCTTGCCATATAATCCATAGCTTTATATACTGTTATAATATCACCCTTTGGTCATATCTTTCTGTCTTCTCATATCTCATACTATATATCCATCCTCCTTGCCACTATTCTCTCTGCCACTTATGTCTTTCTGAAAAACAGGGCACGTGCAATAAGACACATTTTTTCAGGTGTAAAACTGGTTTCCTCTTAACTAATATTTTTTCTAATTGTTCCTAAAATACCATTTTCCTCTGAGTATGCGAACAATGTTTTCAGGAAACCATCCACAAAGACTGCCATATCTCCTTTCTGAGTGGTAATAGTTAATTTAGAGCCTATCATTGTGTATGCGTAGGTAAGGTTATTTTTCCCACGTGCATTGCTTTGTATTTTTTTTGATACAGAATTTCATTTGCCATTTTATTTCTCAATCAATTAGTATTGTGAAATTCTTCTGCAATACTTCCCAGACAGCTTCAGTCCCTGAGAATTTGATAAAAGAACAAAATTGGAATCTATGCCCTTTAAATTTGGTCTCATATTCATTATGTTTATAATGGTTTAATAGTTTTTTCTGTCCATATTTATAACCTGGGCTGCATCATGGGATGTACTTTAGAAAATACAAAATTTTGAAGCAATGTTTCTTTCCTAAGTACGTCTTACTGCAGTAGTAAATGCCAGGCAATTCTGAAGGATGGGGCAATTTCCTCATCACTTAGAGGTGTGCTTGTGGGGAAAATGCAGCAACTTAAAAGCATTCCACCTGAGCCCATCTGGTCTTGTTTATACAGGGAAAAAAGATAAACTTTTGCTAATGCTGGCTTCTGCCCATCACTTATAATAATTCCTGAATTCAAAATGAGTTATTCCTAGTGTTCTAGGTACTGTACAAGTTAGACCAACTGTCTGTAAACTTACATGAAATAGTGTTTAAAATAAGTGTACTTCATTCTCATTTTCTATACATATTTATCTGAGTACTTTTCTAACATAGCAATGGAAGGGTTCCCCTGGGTATATTTGAGGAGTCTGGATCACCCACAATGAAAAATCAGGTTGTTTCCTGAAAGGGAGGGTACAGGTTAAGGAAGGTAATTCACCTGCATGTTCCTCTGCCGTGGACAGAAGACTTGCATATGGCCCTTCTGAATCACACAGTACTTAAAAATTCCCTTTTTTATCTGGGATCAGGACATTGGTTCTACATCTTCCAAGCAAAGAACAGTTACAGTAACAAAGACAACCCCCCGCAGGTGAACACTTTGTAGTGAAACTGAATTTGGTGTGGAATGAGATGGGAAGAAACCAGAAAAAAGTCAGGAGACAGATTTAGATAACTACAGATATTTGGAACATGAATTCTTATGAATAAAAATTGCTTCTTTCATAAGTAAAAAGGAAATAGTTTATTTGGGTTATATGAAAAAAAAAAACAACAAAGCAAAACCAAACCAAAACTCAAACCCACAAAAACATATTAAACCACCACACTAATTCCATGAAAAAAAAAAAGATTTCCCCCCAAACATTTTTGTACTTCAGGGGTTTTTTTGCCAAAAGTTGATGGAAAATATTTTTCATTTTCTTACCAGTTCTCATTAAAATGTTTTGCCACAACCTCTGTGACATAACCTACTCAGCAGAGTGGGAAGATGTCAGAACTGTATAAAGAAGAGCCTCTGTTCACTACCCATAGCATTTTGCTGCATTGACCTAATTGTCACTTCCTGTGAAAAAACACCCCAAAGGTCACCTTTGTTTGAAGGCGATAGTTTGTAGCTCATTTCTCTTGTTCACCTTCCGAGTGCTGTCACCCACATGAAGGAGTGAGCTGGTTTCTGTGTGGCTTGTGCCACCACTATCAGAGCATCACCTCATCAGCTCCAGCTGCAGACGTCTCAGTATTGATGATGCTGGATCAGCAAAAAAGATGATTCCAGGTCCAGGGGGAGAAATGGGATGGTGGAATTGCTGAGAAGAAGCCTCTGCCCTGTCTTTTCAACTCATGAAGTGAAGCAAATTTGATAAAAAATATTTCAAGCATGATAACCAGGAAACCTTCAATGCTGTTTCTGCAAAATCATACTTATGGAATGTAACTGCAGTTTGATACACTAAATTGCTCATAAAAATTAGTTTTAGTGAGGTTTATTGCCAATAAAAATGATACTTATCACCTACGTCCTGTGATCGTCTTGCTTTCCACAGTCCCTAACAGACCTGCATCTGCATGTCTGAGAGATAAATATCCTGCCATTATACCATCTATACTTTTGTACCAAAGCATTGCTTACTTACATGAAGCTACTTCTCAGCTTCAGAAAAAAACATACAATTAAGTAATGCAATGCTTTTCTCAATCACACACTCACAGACACATTCTGTATTTTCTGCTTAATTTTCACATTAATTAGAGCTCATACAATATTGTCTGGATTTGAAGATGCACTTTCAGCCCACAGTTTTGGCCTTTCTGTATTCAAACTTGTATTATTCTCTCCATAGCAGGGTTAAAGTTTATCTCAAATAAATCTGTCTCTTTGGCTCAGCTCTAACTTGCTTCCAGCCCTCGGCCCCCACATGGTAAAAGCTGCAGACTAGATAATTGCTGTCATTCAGCTGATAGCTATGTGTTGTGTTTGCAGAACTAGAATCTGTTTCCCTAGAAAATCAGACAGTCTTTGATGCCTTAAATGCTGCAAGTATAAGTTCCTACAAATGTTCTGATAGTCAAGACATGCCAGTTTTTATCCAGTCATTTCTTCTTTACAAATATATAATGAAGATACCATATTAAGGTGGGTTTATCTGTTGCATTATTAAGTAAAGTTTATGAAGCAATTTAGTGCTGTAATGATCCTATCTAGCACTAATGTCCCTGAAAATAAATGAATTTATAAGATGTTGGCTTATTTAGTAGTTAATGCACAATGATTCATACTCTAAGGACTAGGGACTATTGGTAGAAAGCTTTTTATTTGACCATCTTTTAAAAGAGGTCAAATTTTGTTGTAATCATTGATTCATACATACTTATAAAAATTACCCAGAATACATTTTAGGTTAACTTTCTGTCTTTTGCTGTGCTAAATAGCACTGTAATCTCTAAATAAGTACAAGGCAAGCAGGGGTGCCTTTGGGGGAAGAAAATGCTACTTTGTGAAAGGGTGAAATTATCTAACCTTATGTCACTTAGAGCACTCTTTTAAAAAAATCCAGAAGTGGTCCTTACTAAAGCACATCATGTGGTCATTGAATTAGAAATGCAGGGATAGAATAAATTCCAAAGGTTATATCGTCCAGTCCTCTGGCTCTGGGGAAGGAACAAATACACCAGAGCTTCCTACAGAGATTTTTATCTGCTACATTTTTTTTTAGAACTTCTGTTAAAAGACTCTCCAAGGGTGTCCTGTTCAAGCTTTCTCCTCTCAATTTTTTTATTAATATACGACCTATATAGTCTTTACTTCAAGTTACGCTGAGATCTTCTTGCCTTTCTTTCAGATGAACAATTGGTAGCAATTGATCATTGTCTTTCCCATTAATAATCTTCCATATCCTAAAAGATCTATCAAGTCTTTTCCTGCTTAGACTAAAAGAAACTTTTTTTTTCTTTTTTTTGTGGTCTTACTTTACTACTAACACTTTCAGAGCCTTCTTCTTGCTGTTTCCTTCTGTATTCTTTCCAGAGTGACAATATGTGTTTTGGAGTATGGCACTGAAAGTCACTGGCACTGCTTCAGCTGCATTGTCCCTGTAAATAAGGAGAAGGAAATGATTCTCGCTTGACAACAGATTTTCCCTTTCTTTCTTTTGCAATAATACTGCACTGTTGACTCACAGGTCTTTTCTATTACTCTTAAACTTCCAGGCCCTTTTTTCCTCACTTGACATTTTAAGTATTCATTTCTCCTTACTAGTTTTTTTGCTCTGAGCTTTATTTATATTTTTAAATTTATTTTAATTCTAGGTTAAAACTGTCTTTATTAGGACAGTTCTGGATTCTCACATTGTTCTCCAGACTTCTGTAAGCCTCACATATCCTGATTTCATCTACAATATTTTTTAACTTTTTAATCCATACTTTTTAATGAAAACACTGAACAGAGCTGGGTCTGAAATCTCTGAGGGAAACAGCCTGAAAGAAAATCCCCATTTGATACTGATAGTTAGTTATTCTTTGAGAAGAGCTTTCCAACAATTTACACATAGTCTCTATATTTTTTTTTCAGCTAGATGACATTTCCCTTTTTTTCTACGAGAATTTAATATAGAAAAATATTAAATTTCTTACTGTACTCAAGATACTGTGAATTTATTCTTCTTCCCTATGTTGTGGTTTAACCCCAGCGGACAACTCAGCACCACACAGCCACTTGGTCACTCCCCCCGCAGCATGATTGGGGAATTGGAAGGGTAAAAATGAGAAAACTCATGGGTTGAGATAAGCACAGTTTAATAAGGAAAGGAAAAGCCACATACACTAGCAAATCAAGGAATTCATTCACCACTTCCCATGGACAGGCAGGTGTTCAGCCATGTCCAGGAGAGCAGGGCTCCATAATGCATAACAGTGACTTGGGAAGACAAAGATCATCGCTGCAAATGTCCCCTCTTCCTTCTTATTCCCTCAGCTTTATATAAAGCTGAGCACGGTGCCATATGATTGGGAATGTCCCTTAGGTCAGCTGGGGTCAGCTGTCCCAGCTATGTTCGCTCCCAAATCCTTGTGCACACTGAGCCTACTTGCTTGCAGGGTGGGGTGAGAGGCAGGAGAGCCTCAACCCTGTGTAAGTGCTGCTCAGCAGTGACTAAAACATCCCTGTGGAACCAACACTGCTTCCAGCACAAATCCAGAACACAGCCCCAAACCAGCTGCTGTGAAGGAAATTACACCAGCCAAAATCAGCTCACCTTGTAATATAGTTATCCTGCCCCAGGAGGTTAACTTGGCTTGACACAGTTCATTTTTGAAAAATATACATTGTTTGATGTTATTATTCTTCAGGTATTTCTAAGTTTTCTGTGTACACATCTATTCCATTTGATTGCAGTCTGTAGTTAGGTGAAGTGTCCTGTTTTCTTTGGATTCCTCGTTATCCCTCTTTTAAAGACAAATGTTTTCTTATTTTCTGAGACTATCTCTCTCTAATATGACTTCTCACATGTAGTCACTGATGCTTCAAAACCAGTATTATTTATTTCTTTATGCACTTGGAGGTAAATTTAATGAAGCAGTGAACTTTTTAAAATATAAAACTCATTAAAAAATATTAGCTATTCTGTCTTAACTACTGAAATTCGAATGTTGTCCTTCAAATAGTTTAGAAAGTTTAAAAGCCACTTGAAAGAATCATCATCATCATAAAACTGTGCTTCAAACTATGCTAGTGGTGTTTGAAATATCAAAACCTGTTTTACACAAGTAGCCAAGACACTTTTGAAGCTATTTTTTTTGCAGTTCTTTTGGAGCATTTCACCTTTTGTTCCTTGAAATGTTTTTTTATTGTGTTATCTTGTAAGGTAAGGAGCTAAGGCAATAGTTCAAATAAAGCAGTATTTCGGGAAGAATCTTGAGTGGTGGGAAGAAAACTTTGTAATGCCTGAGGTGAACACATTATTTCCTTGGAGATATTTTGAACATATTCATGTTGTACATGCACCTGACACACTTAGCACATTTAAACTTTCCAGAGAGATTTTACATTCAGATCAGGTAAACTTCCAGCCAAATACACTCATGAATACAGAAGTAATTACTGAGCTCTAAGGACACGTTTGCGAGGACATTATCATTTGTCAGCAGGACACCAGTGACTGCTGTCATGGAAAATTTACATTAGCATCATTGTTAAATAGTCTGTTTACTAGTTTCTTAATGACCTGCAGCAAACAATGATTTGAACTACTTCATGAAGTTCAGCGTGGAAGGCTGTGGTTATGTTGAATGTGTTTTCATAGGTTAATGATATTAAGACAGAATCCACAGCAGCTGTCATGTCATCTGCAACCAAACCATCTGTGAACGGGTCTAGGTGGCAGTTGTTTCTGTGATGCTAGTGTAGGTTGGAGATGCAAAGTTGGTTTTAAAATATGCACTTGAAATATAAGTAGCCAGATAGCTGTGCTGAAGCATGAAGCCCAGGGAGGACTCTGAAAATCCATCTCACAGGCTAGGAAAAGCAGGACTTCCTAAGCCTAAGCTGCCAAGAGTCATTCACTGGAGCACCCAGCCCAAATTAGAAGTTTCCAGGATAGAAGTGTGGACAAATCAAAGCAGATGTGGTTTTCAGTAATTGCATCTTAAGAGTTACCCAAGAAACCCTGGACAGTGCTAACAGGCTTAAAAATATTTTCTTGGATTTCACTGGCAATTACCTGCTACTCAACAGCTGAGAATTTGGAAATTTCTTTTTAACTTCCACAAATTAAGATTTGATCTATAATCAGATATTTCTGGAAAGATTTAATTAAAACTTATTAATTGGAAAAATATACATGATTTCTGATGATGCATAACAAACTTTCCATGTATTAAATATTTGAAGAAATTGTTTGCCTGAGATGTCTAACAGGTTTCATGGAGGAAAAATCAAACTTAAGACTGTTATTTGGAACAACTAATAGAAAGAAAATGTTCTTGTAAAAGACAGTGTGCAGTGGTTTATTTTATTTTTCTTTATCAAATACAATAAAAAATATTTGTCTATTTATCTTGAGAGTAAGCAAAATTCATAAAGAGAGAGTTCTTAGTATTTTATTTTTGTAGAATAGTGGAGGGTGGGTATTGTGGCCAGTCCACACTTTTCCCCTGCTCCAGAGTGAGCTCTCCATGGCAACAACTTTCTTCAGGAACCGTCCACCTGCTGGGACATGGGTCTGCCATGGTTGTGGGTATCCCCTCCACTGTGGTCATTGCAGGGGAATCTGTACTGTGACATCTGCCTCCAGCTGATTTTCCACTGACCATGGGGTCTGCACACAGCTCTTTCTGAACTGGGGTTTCTGGCTCAGTCCTTGGCAGAAACCACAGAAGCAGGGGCCATCCTGGAAGCAGGTGTCTGAAGTTCCCCTGTGCGTGTCTGTATACACCTGTGTGTTTGTCCGCGACCGCTTGCTGGTTTTCAGCTGATCACTCAACGATGTGCAGAGAATGTTCAAAAGGAAGCTCAGCAGAAAACTCGTGAAGTGACCTGTGCTTTGGCACAAGATTGAATATTCACAGAACACCTTTAATAGTTTTATGAAGCAATACATAAATTATGTTATTAATGTGAAAATCAGTTATTTTATCTTACTTACTTGAAAGGGTCTTGGGGGTAATTTTGTGAATTGTTCTCAACCCTTCTTCTTCATTACATTCAGTAGGCTTTCTACCCTTTTAAAAATTATTTTCTATATTTTATTAAATTATACAGAACAAACTGTTCTTTGAAGGAAACCAATTCTCAGTGAAAATGTCTTTGCATTTATTTAGAAAAATTTCTGCTATTCCATGTGTACAGGATGAAACGCCTCCCCATTTTAATCTTTTATAGACTGCCTTGCAGTAAGTACTGTGGGCTACCAGGAGCAACAAGCAGTGGGGATTTCCACATTCAACATTTTTGGACATTTTTAGGATTTAGGCTACAGTATAGTCTCAGAAGAAGAAATGGCAGCCATAGAAAAATTATGTTAGTTCTGTCTCGTAAATAAATGTTACATATATTCAAGGGAGATTAATACGGGAAAATATGTCCCATTTAGTGTTTGCCAATGCATCATTGTAGAACATTCATCAGATCTCCCCATGAAGGCTCTTGTAGGTCTTTTCCGACCTAAACCATTCTACGAGTCTGTGATTTTAGATAAAGATGGGTTGAATTTTTCCACTAAATATTTACTTACTTGAATAATGACTACATACCGTGTCAGAATTATGTGGAAAATTTTCAAAGTAATTGGGTAATGACAGTTTATAGTAATGACAGTTTGAAGTAAATTATGTCTTAAAAAGAACAAATTTAAAATCACAAATTCAGATCCAGTTTCTTGATTTTCACAGTTCTAACTTCCTGATTTTACTATTTTAGCTACGTATCTTGTAGGGCTTTTCTTCTTCTCTAGCATAACTTTAAGAAGGAAGTAAAAAAGCTGCTCCAACAGGGTAATTACTGAATATCAAACTGAGAAAAAGTTAGTCCTCAAGCTTCATTGTTGCATTTTTCAAAATTATATTGGACACTGTGCTTGTCTTTTCTTAAATTTTCCTCTTAATGTTCAGTGTCTTTTGAATAGATTTATATCTACCTATTTGTAAAAATAGATCTTTCACTATTATGCAAATCCATTAAAATGATTAAACTTAGACCAAAATTAAAAAAAAACAACAACTAAATCTCGAACTCTAATGGAGCCAGGAAAGTCGTGAACTTCTAAGTTTTGAGCAAGTTTATCTTTAAAAATGAGAGCTGATATAATAATTGCCTTTCTCTTTTTGGGATGAAGAAATATATTTCTACAGAAAATTTCTTGAAAACTCTCAGTCTCTAGTAAGAGCATGCTCACAAATTAGTAGGTTCTCCCCCCAAAAATGTGGAAGCTTTTAACTGGAGGTGAAATTTACTCTGCTAACATGAACTTATGCAAAGGCTCAGCAGCCCTGTTTTTATTGGACAGGGAGAGTCCTGACTTAACTACAGAATGAGATTTTTCAGGATGAAGTCTGAGTAAGGAAGCAGTATCACTTAGTGTAAGAAATTAAGGAAATTTCTATAGACCAGAGGAGGGAATAATCAAAAAATCTGAAATCTGGTAATACTGAGCTAGTTTATCCAGATCTAAATATATAGCTATTCCACCTAAATGCAGAATATTTTTACAAAGTGTTCATTATTAAATCCAGTTAAGATTTAGCAAATGGGGACGTATTAGGCATATTTAGCTTTTTTTAGTAAAATATCTGTTATCTATAATTCAAGACTTGCCATTGGCACTAGCTGAAGATGTCATTGACATGGGAATTGGAAGCTGGGGATCTTGACCTAAGGGAACAAATATGTTCTTAATTTGAAAAAGCTTAGAACAAGATCAGATCAAGCAGTAGATATTGCACAATAAAGGACAAATCATGTTAACAGGCAGACTGATACATTATTGTAATCCCTTCTCTTCCTAATCTTTTGTTTCATCCGTACTGTGTGGCCTACCACTATGAGGAAGAAATCATGTGGCGTGATTGATTTTCAAGTTTTGGTTCTTAATATGAACTTGTCACCCCATATCTGGATATCTGCACCCCTGGCTTGAGTGTCCAGTTCAAAGTATGTGATTTTAAAGCTGAAGAGAATCTAGCTCTTCCAGAAATACTGTATCAACCAACTTTCTTCCTCATTATTTCTTCCCCAACAGGTAACCAAATCATACCTTTGAAAAGTTGACTTAAAGGCTTATTGATAAAAGTACCATTAGATTCGGGGGAAAAATAATCAAAAACTTGCAAAAGAAAAACAACCTAGTATGTTTCCACTGCTGAGGTAAACAGAAATGAAAATCCCTATGGATTAATTTCTTTCTGAGAGTTTACAACATCTGGATGTACAGTCCTGGTGTTGTTTCTTGCTTTGCCAACTCATTTCTGCTTGGAAGTCATCAAAAAACAGCAGCACCTATTCTATTAATTATAAGTTAGAAAATTCTAGGTTTGTTTTATTTTTATGGTGACAAATAAGAGAAGATGAATGCTGATTTTGTTTTTTCCCCTGGACTTGGTACATCTTGCTCTGGAAGAGATCTAAGTCACATCAGGAGAGCTCATCTCACAGTTTGAGAGCACTTGATCCATGCAAGTGAAAATACTGACACATATTATGGCTACAGGGAAGAAGCAAACATACCCAGTTTATCCTGAATCGAAAGGCATTGTCAAATTGCATAACAAAAAGTATTGCAATGTGCCAAACATACCGTAAAAACAATGGAAAATGGTCTGGAAGGGTATCAGCTGTTTTGCATGAAATTAAAATTGCTGTGTTTCTCCCTTGGTAGCTCTAGAAATCTTCAGCAATTGCAGAGGGGAAGGGAATGTTAATGCATAGCTATCTTCATATATTCAAACCTACTGAAAATTATATCAAATTGAAAACCAGACTGGTTTTCTGATAAAATTTCATGGAAATTTGCTGTGACTCTTTATCTCAAACAATATCAATTTTCGTAGTTAGTCTTTTGCTCTTAAGCTTACACTGAGTTGGTGAACTTTTTAGTGAAAATGTTTCTCAAGAGTTTAGAACTACTTTCGCAGGAAGAGGAAGCAAGAAACCTTGTAGAAATCTAGAAATATTCCAAGATATTTGAAGTTGCTCTTGTTATTGGTGCTATAATGTTCTGAGATTCCTTCAGGTATGATGCATATGAGGAAACAAAGTGTACTGCTTTGGACGGCCCACCAAAAAGGTTCCTAATAGGAAACAAACCCCAGCCAAATAGAGGAGTGGGAGCTGGCTGAGAAGGATGTCAGGTAATAATAAAAACAGTGATAACTGAGAGAGGTTTAGACATACTCAAATTCTTTCCAAGTGGTCAAGGCTTATTGCAGTCACTTATCAAGGAAAGTTTTCTCCTTGACAAAAAGATGAATCCCAATGTATCAGCACATCTAAAAAACCCACTGATTATTGTTAATAGGAGATTAAGAAATTAAAATATGTAAACTTTGAAAGTTTTACTGTTTGTGTATTATGTTCAAAAATGTGAGACCATGTTCAACCATACTATTTAAATATACCTTAGACATAGGGCATGTCCCAGATATTTACACAATGTAGTCTTGATCGTGTAAAATTATTTACATATATAAGTTAACATTGAAATAATCCTTCTATGTCTGAGGCATTATTCAAAGTTAAGACAATGCAGAATGATTTGTCATGCTCCAAGGATGAGGAACTGAGGTAACACATGAGGCAGAAAGCTGAAGTATGGGGAAGGACCATTGTGATGCTTCATAACTTGCAGCAACAAATGGTTTAAATTCCACACCTGTGCATTCAAAGAGCCTGTGAAAATCAATGCAAACAGTTGCTGGACTGATTGACTGACTGATATTATATACTTTGACCTTTACTCTGAGTCTCAGTGAACATTTACAGACATTCATCATGTGGCTCATGGTTTGTGCTTTTTGAGCACAGATGTAGAACTAGGCTTTGAAAGAAGACTGCATTTTTATTTATTGTGTATTGTTTAAAAGCCCCTTTTCATGATGCACAGCACTCTCTCATCTCTAACTTCTGTCTTGGGAGCTGGGCTCTTGTTTCATTTCAGGACCATAACACAGGTTTGTAGAAAAGGAATACCACCTTTCTGCTCAAAAGCATTGTTTTCAGAAAGTTAATGAATTTGAAATTAAATTCTTCACTGGACATTTTCTGCCATGTCACCAGTTTTTCAGAACTTCAGCATGCAGATTCTTTAACACTGGTGAAGATCCTCAAAAAGTGAGCACACTTTATATTAAGGAGACACATCTGCAAAAATCATTGTCTTCTTTTTCTTCTTTTACTGCAAAACATTCAGGCATAACTTGACTTTCTTCAGCTATAAATGTCTTTTTTACCTATAAAATCTTATTAAGGAGATACAGATACAAAATCAAACATTCAGAATTATGATTTATACCTAGATATTCCCAGGTAAATATGAACATGTTATAATTATTTATAAATGTAGGCTTGTCACATATGGTAGGTTTAGTGCTGATGGTATTGTTCGTCTGAAATGGTGTTATGCTTGATAACACAACAAAATTGAAATTGGAGCAGAAGTAGGATGATATTTGGGTCTCCGACTGAAACAAAAGCATCACATAATCTGGCGTGTCCTTTCATTGCTCTTTTCTCTTTTTTCCATGCTGCTGGATTTTTCTTCTAGCCTAAAGTAAAGTAATCAACTCATATAGATAGTTTCAGAGTCAAAGCATTTTAGTCAGCAACCATGATACTTTGTAGGATTACTAAAATTTCAGAAATGTAGGTTAGAGGTTTCGTTTAGTCATTAACACATATTTTGTTGTTGGATCAGAAGGAGACTGTGAGGCACAGAGCTACTGTAATTTTGAAAACCTCTAAGAAAGTGAGGCACATGAAACTAAGTAATGAAAAATCACCTCCTTTATCATGAGAAAAAAAGATAAACTGGTTTCTAGAGTGATACTGGAAAATGACTGCTGAATCATACTTTAAAAAAAGTTAACTGTTTCCTGTATTTTACTTTGTCTTTAGGCCCAAAAATGTATTTATATGTCCACAGGGTCACAAGTCCTGCCACCAAACCTGTTCCAGCATGGGCTCCTCTCTCCAGGAAGCCACAGGTCCTGCCAGGAGCCTGCTCTAGCATGGGCTTTCCACAGGGTTGCAGCCTTCTTTGGGCATCCCCCTGCTCTGGTGTGGGATCCTCCATGGGCTCGAGGTGGATCTCTGCATCCCCGTGGGCTGCAAGGGCTCAGCTACCTTACCATGGGCTGCACCCAGGGCTGCAGGGGAATCTCAGATCTCGTGTCTGGTGCACCTCCTGCCCCTCCTTTGTTGCTGTTGGTTGTTCCTCTCACATATTCTCACTCCTCATTTCTCTGGCCACAATTATTTCTGCGCTCTATTTTTTTTCCCCTCCCTAACTATGTTATCCCAGGCGCTACCCCATCACTAATGGGATCAACTTTTATCAGTGGTGGATCCATCTGGAACTGGCTCTGTCAGACATGGGGCAAGCTTCAGGCTGATTCTCAAAGCAACCCCCACTGCAGCCTTCCTGCTACCTAAACCCAGCTGGGAAAACCTGGTAAAATAGAGGTTAGTAGACTTCTTTTTTCATCAAGTCACAGAAGTTTTTCTGTATAGTTCCTGTTGCCTGAACACTGGAGTTTTTTCCCCTCTCATAAACACTGCCCGAAAATGATGAAGCAACTGTTCAAAGTTAATGTCAAATGCTACTATAAATTAGCTGTTAGGATACAAAGTTAGTGTATTGATTTTTTTCCATCTAGTACAAGTTCTTTTTATAAACAAACTTGATCATGTGTTTATTGATATATTGCAGATGTAAATTTTATTAGAAAATGGACTGGAAAGTAATAAAAGCTTTGAACAGGCAATCATTATCAGCAAATACCATTAGTAAACAGATAAATTTTCAAACAAGCTTATTATTTTTTAAAGAGGTTTTGATTATTCCAGGATGCTAAAATTTACAGATGCAAGATGGTCCCCAATCATTTTTAAAAATAAAGAAAAACCTTTTCAGTCACTGGTAGCGAATGGGAAGTCTTCCATACATGTTAATATTTTACATATATCCTGATTCACAAGCAAAGCAACAAGAACAAGACATGATAAGCTGTAAGTAACCCAGGCAGATTCCGTGGCAAGTGTCAGTCTTTGTTTGAAGCTGGATCATGTACTCATCCTCAACAACAGGGTTTGAAAACGTCACATCATCACTGTGACGATGCCTTCAAATGCTGGCAAAATGCCGGGATTTCTTGGTCTTTTCTTAGGGAAGTGAATTTATTGAGCCCCACTGTAGAAAAATGAGACAACTGGGTACTGAAAGAGATAACCAGTGAGACAAGAAGGAAAGAGGGTGGATGGATGCTGATGTAAATTCCCAGTACAGACTGGGTGGGTGAGAATTATAATCAGAGACAACATCACCGTCTCACCTGTGCTGCCACTGCAGCTAGCAGTATTTAATGAGGCAATGTATTCTGGAGATGCAAAACAGGATGGAAGCATTATTGCTGGTTTTTCCTTAAGGCTCAGGCACCTGGTTCTGCTCTATATTTTCTGCACAGTACTAGCAACAGCTCACATTATAGCAGCACCATTGTTTTGATGAATTGCTTATTGTCGTAATAAGGGTGCATACAACCCCCATTTTGCGAGAGTACTATAAAATGAGCAGTTTTTTTTAAATCCCACACATTTCTATTTTAAAAGCTTTTGTAAATCAATTTAGGTATGTCAGAGAGTTTCACTGGAAACATGAAAATAACTCTTTTACAGTGTGCTAAGCTTGCAAAGGGCAGTATACTATGATTTTACAGCCCAGTACTTTTCATTTTCCATTTCTGAGATGTGCATCTCAGCTCAAATGACAAATATTTTTGCACGTGACTGTTAGGTGCAGGAGAGTTTACCTTACATACAGATGTGGGGATCCTGAGGGCACGGGTAGTCCTTAACGACCGTAACTAGCCTTGCCTGGGACCGCTCCACTACTTACTCCTGACTGAGGGTTCCATTTAAGCCTAGTCCAGGAGCACTGGTCCCCATCTGAGCCCTGTTTTCTTAGGAAATGGCATGGATTTCCTGGCTTGCCCTTGCTGCTGCCTTGCTGCCTTGCTACTGCCTGGTGGCCACTGGGCTGTTGACAGGACCCTGTGCTGCCACCCCCCCGCCCTGCCCTCCCCTCCACGTGTCAGTGGCACTGTACCCTGTAGGTGTAGGACTGTGGCCCCTGGCTCGCCTCACCTGGACCTATCCCTGATCTGGCTGTACCCTTGTAATGAGCTGCACTCATCCCTTTAAATAAATGTGTGGTGCTAGAGCTTTTGGAGTAGCTGTGTTTGCGTGTGCTGCACAGCTGCGGAACTTTGGGGTGACGGGGAGGATGCAGCTCCCATCAGAACCTGCTTCAGACATGCCCTGTTGTTGCTCAAACCCTTTACACCTGGCATTAGCAGTGTGGGGCTTATGACAAGCATCCAACTTCTCACTCTGTGCTGTATTTTGAAAACCTGTCTAAGAGAGATTCCTGCAATAGATTCTCTGCAAGCACACAGATTTTGCATGTTTTCAAGTCCTGCTTATAGTAGCACAGAAATTGTATTGCTGCTCTGGCATGTGTGGTTATCCCAGCCTCCATTTAATGGACCCTTGCTAATCTGCAGGAGTCACGTTGCTAAATCACAGAGAGATCTGACGGCAGAGGAAAGGACCTGAAGCTTCAGAAGCGCTAGTGAACTCACCAGACAGTTTCTTTTTTGTAGAATAGATCAGAGTGCTCCAGGTGACTAAAGCCTGTGTTGAAGATTACAAAATCCTGTCCCTTCCTGCCCATTTTGGGCAGTAGGCAGGATTCTCTTCTGAAAACTGATGGGGTTTGTTTCTGTACTTTTCGTAACATAGAAGAATGCCCTAATACATGCTGGGTATTCCGATGTGGGAAACTCTGATGTATCTTGATGGCAGTGCACTATTGTGTAAATAATTTATTATTTTGTAGGTCAAAGACAGGAATCCAGTTGAGTTATTTCCGGATATGACAGTTCAAATAATAATCTGGAAGATGGAATCATGATAATCAAGACCTAGTTTGGGCCTGTTAGCAAAAAAATAAACTACAGAAGTAACACGCAATATGTCTAACCTATCTGGAGCCCTCCCTGTATTTTAATCTTGGCATCCTGCAGTCATGAATATCACAGTTACATTTTATTTTATTTTATTTTATTTTATTTTATTTTATTTTATTTTATTTTATTTTATTTTATTTTAATTTCATGTTTGATCTGCACTTACTGCCTGATTATTTCCAAGCACGTTCTCTAGTTATCTCGCTATGAAACATAAAGACATATCTTTCTTCCTTTTTTATGTCAACAGATATTTCCTGTAAAGTAATCATATTTCTTTTCCCTGCTGAAATCCATGGAATTTCCTTTCATGTGCCAAATATTCTATAATTGTGCTCATCTTCTAGGATACTTTTTTGCAATGGTTTCTCTAGACCTTTATGAAATTTTCCAATGGAAACTGTGTGTTCTCAATTTATTCTGGAATGACCCTCGACATCCAGTTGCTACCTGAATTCCTGGTTGAGTGTTTTCCTGACATTTTCTGAGGACTATCCACAGCAGCTTTCGTAGCTTTTTCTTAGTGAAGATGATTGATGTGGAGTCCTCAGCACATATCAATAATGATATTTTTACCTTCTTGCATTGCTTCTCACTTTGCTGTAGAATTTCAACAGCCGTTTTATCACTTGGTTGCTGAGGTTTGCTAAACAGAATATAGCAACAACAACAGCAACAAGAAGGTATTTATTATAGCTGGAAAAAAATAGCAATCAAGCAATGACTTTTCAAATGATTCTTACCTTGTAGTGCTACTTTTGTGCTTAAGCCATTGTCAGTAACTGTCACTAGGTCAGCTGCTGTCATAGGACCAAGCAAATTTTGGAGAAGTGTTTTGAGGTGTCCTTGCCAGGAATAATTACAGCGCTACAAAAATATCCACACACATCTACAAGAGCCTTGTCTTGGAAAAGGAGATACTGAGAGTTTTTCACAGAAGTTTTCAGAGGCAGGTCCTTAAATTCTTATGTAACCTTGTCTCTTCGCACAAATCTGTGGGTCCTGACTTATCAGGGCTGTAAGGGGCTCTTACAAATTCTGATTGTTTGCCTGAAATAGCAGGAAAACAGGGCTCATATTTGAATCTGACCACTGCATTTGTCTACAGGCAGATTAAATAAATGAAACTATGAGGAAGGAATAATTAATTTTAAAGAAGGTTTAATTCATGCTCTTATTCTGTCACATTTCCTTCCCTTTATTATTAAGCACCTGTCCCCCTTCCAAAAAAAAAAGAATCCCAGTGAAAATGTTTTCACAAAGGATTAACCTTGGTAGAATTGCCTTCTGCACTGAAAGCTGTTTCCATTTAAATTTTTCTGGGCATTTCAAGAATTCAGCATGAGGAACAACAGAATGAGCTCCCCAGTTTAAAAAAGTAGGTCTGTACCAAGAGATTACAAAGAGTTGACATTTTCAGAGCGTCCAGTGAAGAATATGGAAATATGTAAATTGCCTGTTTAAAACTTAAAAATAAAAATAATCAGGTCATATTGAGTGTTCCATAATAAAATAGACATGTTTTTGAGTTATAGTTACCTTAGACAGACGAGAAGATAATTTTTCTTTTCCCCAATAACCTAATGCATAGAAGATACTCCTAAGAAGCCTAGTAAAAGTAGATTTGGAGATAGAAAATACTATTGAGTAAAATAATTGGTGTTTTTCCTGGAATACTGCTTTTGTAGGAGTACTGGGTTTTTTACTGGGTTTCGCTAGGATAGATTTAATACCCAGTAGGTTTTACAGGGATGTGTTTTGAATTTGTACAGGAAACAGTTTTGATAGCACAGGGATGTTTTAGTCACAGCTGAGCAGGGTTTGCACAGAGCCAAGACCTTTTCTGCCTCTCACCCCACCCCACCAGTGAGAAGTCTGCGGAGCTGCACAAGGAGTCGGGAGGGGACACCGCCAGGACAGCTGACCCAAACCAACGAAAGGGATGTCCCATAAGGTGTCATGCTCAGAAATAAAAAGCTGAATGAAGGGGAAGAGAGGGGAGGACATTTGGAGTGGTGGCATTTGTCTACTGAAGTCCCCCTTACTTGTGATGGAGCCCTGCTCTCCTGGGGATGGGGCTGAACTCCTGCCTGGCCTGGAGAAGTGGTGAATGAATTCCTTGGTTTGCTTTGCTTGTGTATATGGCTTCTGCTTTACCTATTGAACCATTTCTAGTTCAACCCGTGAGTTCTCTCACTTCCACCCTTCCATTTTTTTTCCCCATACCCCACTGTGGGGCAGTGAGTGAGGGTCTGTGTGGTGCTTAGCTGCCTGTTGAGGCTAAATCATGTCAGACCTTTCCTCTGGGTAAGTCAGAAATCAAGCATATTTATACTGTATGATTAGGGTGACCCTCCAGTCATTTTGAAGACAATTTTTCCAATTTGACCAGCACCTAGTCTCTTTTGTCAATGCAAATAGTTAAAAAGGAAGCTTATCTCTCCTTTGAGGGAAAATACAAGATTAATTTTACAGTATTCTGAACTGTGTGCTTGCATGATAAAAGGGAGATCTTTGCTCATATTTGGTCTTCGTGCCTGAAACAAAGATCTCTTGGTTTTTTACCCGATCAGGATCCTTATGCATGAGGTCACCTACTTTTGTCTTTACTTAGTGCAGTATCCACAAGGTGCCCTAAAACACTTTGGATTTCTTTCTTGCTTCTTTGTTTCTTTGTTTTTAATATTTCTTGCCAAACATATCTTCAGATCAGCAAAGTGCCCATACTTCATTTTGCTTGTAGCATATCTATAACCAGTTTGCTGCTTTTCCTGATTATGCTTTTATTCACATACTGAAAAGTTTGGAAAAAGGATAAGGAAATGCTCAATATACTAATAGGCTGGGGGGACTTTTCATTTACTGGTCTTAATTTTATCTCTCCTTTTCATCTCTCACTGATGGTCTGTAACACACTTGAGATTTATTTTATGATGAATTACAAGATTTAATTAAAATTTGCATCTCTGAAAATTCTGGTTTATCTGTAAATATCCAATTGTATCGTTTCCTTTACCCTAAAGTTGTTTATTGTGTGTATCGATGTAATGCTGAAGTAGAAGTTTTGAACAGATTCTCCTGTTCTTACAACAATTAAAGATTTTTTCAGTTCAGATTCTCCTGTTCTTACAACAATTAAAGATATTTTCAGTTCTGAAATTTCCTTTTGTAATAATTTCATTCTATTTAAAGTTATAAAACTTCTCTCAGCATCATCTTCCCAGTATATCAGTTATGCCTTTGTATAACATGCGCAACTCCTAAATGTCTGTAATCTAAGGTTGCTGTTATTTTGGGAGGGGAAGAGGGAAGTTAGGTGCATGAGTAATACAGATAATAGTTAATTTTTTTCGTTTCAGCCAGCACATTAGGCCAGTCATTGCAACTCCTATGCAAACCACACAGTAGTTTCTGGATTACTGCATTCAATAAAGAATTATGTCCTTTCTTCACAAAAAAAAATCGGCATGCAGACATAGGCTATTTATGAAATACATTACTACACTGCTGGAGCAAGGCTGGAAGAAAGATATTTAAGAATATGTCTCACACTTTCATAGAAGCATCATGTTGTGTGAAACAGAGGTTTTCCTAGCACGCTTGTAGCTGACCTTTCAATAAAATATTTGTTGAATTAGGCTAGGCATTTACTGCAACAAGGACTTGCATGAATAGTTCTGTTTGCAACAGAGATCCTTTTCCTGGGGAAACATGTTAAATATAATTAAGAAATTGGCAGGGTTTTATTCTGACTTTTTCTTCCCCTGACCTAAACTTATGGAGGTTCCTCAGAAACCTCCAGGAAATTAACACTTGATCTATGCCTTGTAAAGAAACATTGTCCCATTTAGGAAATTCTATACATTTGAACAGTTTGAAATGGCCTTTTGAGGTGTCACAGTATATGTTTCAGGTTATTTCTGCCTAATCCTCACTGTTCAGAAAGCCTTGGTTTCATCAGCATCTCCAAGGGGAGGAAATAAGAAGTTTCAAAAGATGAACCATTTTCCCCCTAGCACAGGAGGCAATGCACCTGCAGATGAATCTGGTCCCTGGCCATGTTTCTCCCATATTCCTTGATGTCTGCAGTGCCATGAGGTGCTGCAGCACTCACGAAGTGGGTGCACCCTCTGTATTTGTGTTGTGCAGTGCAAGCCTCTCCCTATGAGCAGACCTATACACTCAACTCCCAGACTTACTACACTCTTCTTTAGCTTTTTTCCAGTTTATTCTGAGTTGTCCTGCAGCTATTAAAAGAACAAAATCTAGCAGATGACTTTTCTTCAAGATTAAAGACCACCACCCACATATTTAGATAGTTAATAAGATTATTTTCTTTAGTTTAGATTTATCTTCCACAGCTTTTGCATTTTATTGGGAATCATTTTTGACCTTAGATTACTTTCATTTGGTAATAGCAAGAATAAAAAGCAAGTGGAAGCTGCTGACTGTATTTTCTTCTGAGCTTATACTTAAAAATTTAGCAGATGTTCTGGAATATACAGTTCAGTCTCTTGTCTGGATCAATTCTTTCAATTCCAGGAACACAGAAAGTGTGGAAGATGTGCCACTTGAATTATGATAATATTATATTTTTCTAGCTGAGATTTTTTTTTTTTAAATCCAATTTACGCAGTACAATTAGCATAAAAGTATTGACAGTCTTCTGGAAATCCATTAAAAGAGTGTTTCTGATCAAGTCAAATGCTGAAGTGTCCCAATATAGAAAGTGTTGGGATACCATGGTGATTGTATCTATAAAAATCTATACCCTGTCAAATTTCAGGGATTAAGAGCAAACACACTCTGCAGTATACCTTATGAAAAGTCATTAGCAGGAGAAAAAAGACTACAACACATAAGCACTGTGATTTTCTTCACGTGTCTGAACTCAATCTACCATGTCAGCTGTTTTGGGTGTCACTACAGTTTGACAGTAGAGACCAAGAGCTGAACAGAAACTCCAACAAACCTATACTATTTCTGGAAGGTTTATAATGCAGTGCTGGAGATTAAGACTAATTTTCTCTGTGTGTCTGATCTGTCATTTCGTCAAGGTTCATTGCTATGAAACTCAATGAACTCCTTGAACCAATATGAAGTGTGGCAGCTGCAAGAAAGCCCTGGCCTTTAAACTCAAGCTCCCTGCTATCAGTGAGCCAACCTGATCAGGGCCATATAAAATTTAGATGGGGGTTCCCCTCTGTCCACCATGTAAACCAAAAGCTTGTTCCAGAAGATCACTATTCTCATTAAAAAATCCTTCTTTTCAACCTGAATTTATTTCTGTCTGGTTTACATTTTTTTATGTTAGTGTCTCTTGAAGTCTATGTGATTCTTCTACTTCCACACTGGTTCTCTTTCCTTCTGACACCATCCTACTTCATCTTCCTACACCATCCCTTCATTCTTTCATTCTGTAAAAAAATCACTTGTGACTCCTTTTCACATCACAGCCTTCATTTTGGTAAAATGAGCAAGTCATGCTCTTGAGTGCTGTCTGTAAAGCCAACCATTCTCATTTCCCTGTTCATGCTAGGCAATTTTCTCTCCTGCTTTTGCAATTTTAGCTCCTTTTTGTGTGAGGATAGCTAGAACTTTATGGAGTTTCCAGATGAAATCTCATGTGTACATCATATAATGGCTTTAATATTTCCTGAGCCTCTGCAAATATTTTTATTGATACACTCTACCACTGTACAACTTTTTTTTTTTTTAATTTAATGTTATACCTCTTGGGTGAGAGAGATTGTAACATCTGTCTTTTGCCGTCATTTGTGTTATGTCCAGTTCAGTAGGTGCTTAGGCCCTACTGTAAAGTTTTATTAGTAGTATCAATGAAATGCATCTCTCATTACTTGAGAATGTTGGTGATATGCTTTATTAATCCTTGGTTACCTAATTTCTCTCTATTTTCAGTTCACTTGCTTCTTCTTGTATGTGTTCATTTTAGTATTTTTACTTCTCTGCTGTGGTTACCTTTCAGGAAATACAAAACAGTTTACAACTCTTACTGTTGCATATTTAAATCTGGGTGCAGTGTAACTGTGGGTGTTACTCTCCACATAATAAAGTATGTAGATTTTTTTACGGGATTTATATAAACAGTAGTCAGCATTATAGTACATTAGAAATAAAATTATAGAACTGTAGAATTGTTTAGGTAGGAAAAGACTTTTAAGATCATCAAGTTCAACCATCAGCTGAGCAGTATCAACCATGTCCTCAGGTGTCATATCTACATGTTTTTTGAACGCTTCCAGGAATGGTGAATCCACCACTTCCCTGTACAGTCTGCTCCAATGCTTGACAACCCTTTGTGTGAAAAATTTTTCCTACTATCTAACCTTAATCTCCCCAGGTGCAACTTGAGGCCATTTCCTCTCATCCTATTACTTGTGTCCTGTGACAAGAGACTGCCCCCCACATGTCTATGACCTCCTTTCAGGTACTTGCAGAGAGCATAAGGTCGTCCCTCCTTTCATCTCTGTTTCTCCAGACTAAACATCCCCAGCTCCCTCAGTCTCTTGTGCTCCAGACCCTTCCCCAGCTCTGTTGCCCCTCTCTGGACACCCTCCAGCCCCTCAATGTCTTTTCTGTAGTGGGGGCCAAAAAATGAACACAGGATCCGAGGTGTGGCCTCACCAGTGCTGAGTACAGGGGGCAGTCACTGCCCTGGTCCTGCTGGCCACACTATTGCTGATCCAGACCAGGATGCCATTGGCCTTAATAAAAGTATTATTCATAATAAACTCTAATGAGGCTGCTATTTAGATGACAACATATTTATTAGACCAAATATAATTTAATTTATGCAATGACTCAAAATGAAAATTGTCTATATTGTTATATAGACTGTATAGAATGCAACAGTATATGAAAAGGAAAACAGAGAGAGAGAAGAAAGTCAAAATCTTACTAGACTTTCTGTTATAATAAAACAGAGTTTTATTGTATATAAAGTGAGTTTAAATTCCAGATGGTTGAATACTGGGACACATAAATGCATACATTTCATTTTATACAACCATAGCAGTGTGATTTAATGATTGTAAGTTGTATAGATTATTTCTTCGTTTACTTAATATATGTTATGTACAAAGAATGTATTTACCTAATTTGAAAAGAAATAAGTCTCAAAATCTATTGCTACATTTAACATTTGAATCACCATTGTTTCTAGAGCCTTACACTATCCTAGCAGAGCAGGGACCTCATTTTAAGGGAACTAAATGCAAGAAAGATCAAGACTGAAGTCCATCCAATCTGAATGCTGTTCTTGCCATTGCAAGGCTGAATAACTGCACATTTCTGATGGCACAGGGTTCCTCAAAGATCATAGAATCATGGAATGGTTTGGCTTGGAAGTGACCTAAAACAACACATCCCAACCCCCCTGCCATGGGCAGGGACACCTTCCATTAGACCAGGTTGCTCAAAGCCTCAGCCACCCTGTCCTTGAACCCTTCCAGGGGTGAGGCCTCCATAACTTTTCTGGGGAACCCATTCCACTACATCACTACCCTCTGAGTAAATTATTCTAAACATCTAATCTAAATCTCTCTTAGTTTAAAAGCATTACCCATTGTCCTGTCTCTATCTGCCTGTGTAAAAAGTCACTCTCCCTCTATTTTATGAGCCCCCTTCAGGTACTGGGAAGCCACAATCAAGCATCCCTGGAGTGTTCTCTCCTCCATGCTGAACAATCCCAGCTCTCTCAGCTTGTCTTCATAGGAGAGGCCTCATAGCAGACTCTTTCCAACAGCTCCATGTCCTTCCTGTGCAGGGACCCCAGAGCTGGATGCAGCACTGCAGGTGGGGTCTCACCAGAGCAGAGCAGAGGGGCAGAATCCCCTCCCTGGCCCTGCTGCCCACGGTGCTTTGGATGCAGCCCAGACACCATTGGCTTTCTGGGCTGCAATCACACACTTTTGGTTCATGTCCGGCCTCTCACCCACTAGCACCCCCAAGTCCTTCTCTGCGAGGCTTGTCCCAAAGAGTTCTTCTTCCAGCCTGTAGTCATCTCTGAACATGCTATTTTGATGCCTTCTGTTAATGATGTTAATGAAACCTTTATATGCAATATTTCTGAACTTCAGGGGAAGTAATTTACAATTTTCAATTGGCTAGTGAGGCTCCTTGGTGGACCAGTACAAATATTGGGCAGTTAAATTTTTCACCTATAAATTTCTTCTTGGAAAAAATGTGACTGTTTACTGACAATGTTAAAACTCTTAAAAACAAAAAAAGGAAACCTTGTGGCCACAGATAAGTTATTATAGTAACAATTTTGAATGAATCTGCTGGTTTATTTATTATTCATGTGTAGCTTTTTCATCTTAGAAGTAGATTAAAAGCAGTCTTAGGGGAACTACCTTTTTGTTTGGTTTTGTATAATGCATAGCACAGAAGGATCTGTACAGAGCTGCGGAACTAGCCTGGATTGTTGCCTGGACTAGGAATAAGTTGGCAGAAAAGAATATTTTCTATTCATCTTCTGCCCTTTCTCAGCCAGCATGGTGTTGCCTTTAAAAGTGTATGACTTTGAAGAATATGTTCTATGTCTTTAAAGAATTGTTGTGGGGGAAAGAGGAAAAAAAAACAACAATTCAATTACTAAATAACTGAAAAAGAAGATCCACAATCAACCATATAAACCAGTACTTTGTCATAAATATGGTAGTTGCTGTCATTGCTGTGGTGATCTGGGGTCATCATCCCAATATTTTATTCCAGTGTCTACCTATGAAATTTAGAGGTGTAATTAAACAGCAGTCCAATTCATTTCAGACTGATCTTAAAAGAGAAATATCTCCAAATATGTAATTTCACAGGTTACCCGTAGGAGAGCTACAAAAGCACAAAACAAACCAAAATTTTATTCTGGAATATGTCACTTGAAAGTTATTTAGAGAAATAGTGGCTGTGGCTACAATGTATGCAGAGTAGAGTCTGATTGGAAAAATATTTGTTCAGAGGGGTTTTTTTGAGTTGTCAGAATGTAAAAAGATTTTCTTCTAATCATTCCAGTTCCGGGTATTTTTACATGAGTGTGTCTGGGCTGTAGTGTGTGTTAGCTTCTGAACTTGATAGAAGAACCCACCTCAGAGGAATTGAACACTTCTCTGGAATTGCGGTATTTCATTTAACACAGGTATTCTTAAATCTGCACCCAGTAAAAAGAAAATCAAATCATAAAACTTCTCAGTAAGCACTGAAGTGGGACTCTTTCCCCGTTCTGATCTTTGAAAATTCAAATGATGCATATTCATATAGGAAGAGTGAAGGCAAAGTTTCCCAGCACTCTGAAAAAGATGCAAATTGGGTTGGCTGTCAGGTCAATTTGATTTGGGATGAAACAACAACATGATCAACTCATCATATGTGAAGGAAGCTTGCATTTCTTCTCAAACATAATACTGTCAGGAGACATATGGCCTTGCATGAGCTTAGGCGCTTTACCTATTCTAGGTATAATAGGAAATATATAGTTAGGTGTTAAATATATGTTAAATTTTTACATGTCCTGTTAGGAGACAAACCACAAGTTTCTGTGGTAGGTGATGTTATTCCATTTTCTGGCACTACAGCAAATTTCTCTGCAAGCTGTTTCTTCATCATTGTTCCTCATTTTGTGCATAGAAAATAGGTGTAACATTTTCCAATGTTGCTAAATTAATCTGAAAAGTCTGATTCATGATGAGCAAATTCATAAGCATCTCAACATGTTTTCTTACAAGTAAAATGTTTTTAAGACCTCTGAATGCTCATATTCAACATTGAGTTTCAGCATGTGAACTACCTTAAGTGGCTTCAAAAGCTGACCACTCTTAATATTCTGTTACAGAATACCAGTTTCTCTGAAAAGCAACAATTCAGAGAATGACAACTACATGACCCCTTGCAACAAAAGCCTGTGTGCTAACACACACTATTGACTTGGAATATTTGGTAATGGGGATTTTGACTGAAAATGGGGAAAATATTTCTGAGAGGAGGAGAAATATTTAACTTCTAAAGTCAAGTGTGTGATACAGAGCCATAGAGAACTTTTTCTTTGACAGTGCACATTAACTGAATCTAACAGAGTTCAGCTCAGCCAGACAAAAAAAGAACTAGACAGAAAGAGAGGTTAGATAACATAGCTGGCCGAAATGTTTGGATATAGCAAACATAACTCTTTGTACAAGACAGGCTTTATAAAAAATCCTGTTCAGTATGAACTTACTGGAAAGATGAAAAGCAATGAAAAAGTTGAATGTGTGTTGTCTGTGAATGCAGCTTTCAAAACTCTGAAGATTCAAAAAGGGAGGAAGAGTACAGTTTGATATTGCAATGTGGAAAGAGAAAATTTGCTAGCAAAGAAGGTCAAAATTGATTCATTATATTTGCATTGCCTTTCACCAATATGAAGAAATTAATGTCCAGAGAGACATAGAACTAAGCAGAGATATAGTGGTGAAAACAAAACTGCCTTCAGTTCTTCCTGACATTGACACTGGAACTTTGTTGCTATTGAAATGACAGAAAATTATCTGGTTGAAAAATCCATGAGAATTTTTCTGTAATAGTTGTCAACAGTTTTTCTATATTATTAAATGTCTTCATTATTTTCTGACCTCAATACAGCTTGCACAAATGTGAAGCTTCATCCAAGCAAGCACTTTGTAAAGGACTTTTTTTGGTCATTAATATGATGTTGTTTGGATTTTTGAATTAAAAAAATGAATGAATGAGTAACAATTAAGTGTGTATATCACCAAAGAATGAAAGAAATATCAAAACCCTAATCCGTATTACCGGCATATGAAGTAGCAAGTACTGTGCTGGTTAACTCAGAGCTCAGTAAATATTCAAAGGACACACTGGCTGTCAGTGAAATGATCTGGCTGCTTCCTTCCTTGGGATTAATACAGAGCCAAGGGTAGGTTATCAGTCACCATAAAATACTTGATTCAGAAGTTTTCCAAATGAACAGTAATGAGATTAAACACTTTATACTTATAAAACTTTAAACAGCTAAGTTATAAACCAAAATTATTTCATGTATTGAGGAAAATGTTAAGGATGTAATGTTAAAGTCAAGGATCAATGTTTCGTGTGAGTGATCAATCATCTTAGTTTCATTTCTTGACCACTTCACTATCAATCAGGAATTTACCACACAGGAACTCTGGTCGTGCCATATGATCATCAAAGACTGGGGTAATGAAGAAGAAGAAAGAAAAAGCATGCAAAAAAGCAGATGTGATAAGAAACAGCAATAGCTGAAAAGGAATGAAGCAAAAAAAGTTGACTTTTTGTGAAAAATGTAGGCATATTACAAGAAAAGTCATCATCACTGTCTGTAATTAGACATATATTTAGCTAGGTTACCAGACACTTCCCATTATCTTTTGTCATTTTTGTTGAAACTTTAATCACTTGAGCTGGAATTTTCTACACCATGGCAGTAGCTTTAGGCTGTATAGATTTATATCTTCCTTAAATGTCAGGTAATACCACTGGAGAGTTTCTTTAAATAAAAAACAAGTGGGAGAAAAGAAGCAGTATATTTTTTATACTATGTTTTAAAAAATTAGAACTACTAGTTTTAAGAACTGCTGGAGTTTTGGAGCTAAAGCTTGAAATCTTTTATATGAGATGAGGCCTTATTTGGTTGACGATAATTCTGGGTAGATTACCAGCATAAGAAAGATTTAAGACTAAAAAGCAGAAGTTCTTTCAAAAGTTCCTTCTGAGATAGATAGGAATAGAGGTTTCTTGAACTAGTCCAAGGGGTTTCTGAAACTAGTTTACACTTAGTAATATTTTTTCCTTCCAGCATGTATTGAATACCTGAAGGAATTTCTGCAGAAGTTTTAAACTCTTGGAGCCATGGAGAGTAAAGCATGAAAGAGAATATGACCAGGTTTCATATAGCATTCACAACTATGAAATGTAAGACAAAACATACCATCTCTCTCAGTTCTTTGATAAAGATGTTTTATCATCAGGAGTGAATAGAGGTACCATTTATCATGTCCAAAAATACGTGTCTGAAGAGTGAGGGGAAGGGATCAGAGAGGTGAAAGTTTTCAGTGGTTTGTCTGGATAAAGTTTTATTTCTATGTCTGAAATTGGTTTTGATAAGAAACATGGGATGTCTTGGAGATTTTAGATTTAAAATAGCTGATGTACTATTTTTTAAATATTCTTTTCATGATATATGACACCTTACAAGATTTTAAGGTTGTGTATTGATTGTTACAGAGAAGAGGAGACTTATACTGAAATAGCAATATTCCTTTTCTGAAGAGGGGCAGTAAGTGAAACTTGGAAAGGATAATGAATAGCAAAGGTATTAATGTCACAGGAAAAGTCATCCAAGTTGAATTAAAGCAGGAACTCCATCTGTGCCTGAGTTGGGAGGAAGCAGAATAAAGGAAGAATTCCAGCTCTGATGCAGTGAAGTGAGAATGACAAGAGAATACGTGGTCAAAAGCTTTCTGACTTGAAAGTACCCCAGGAAGTACATTTTGCATGACATGTCCTCAAATATGTTGTAATTTCGTATTTCAGTTTCACTTGTAACCTCTTTATTCCCAAACTCATAATCATTCCTGTCCAAACCTTTTCCTAAAACCTTTATAAATACACCAGGGCTTAGCTGTACTGAACAGCCTAATACCATAGGACAAGATTGATGAGGAGGAAAACAGAGATCTGAAGATAAAGTATTGCAAGGAAGCAGCAGATGAATATATAGAAAGAAATACTGTCATTCTGGAGATAACACAGCTTCAAAGATGGGCTTGGAGAGCTCAGTCTGGGAAAGAAGGTATTGGCTGAACTATACTGAGCCATAGTCTGCAGAGATGTGTGTGGATGCTTGAGGCACTAAGCACATGGAGTTCAGGAAGGGAAAGAGTTTGTGCGATCTCTTTTGAGGTTGCTTGCAGACATTGCTCTGAATTCCAAGAGTGCAGTACACTTGTTTTTCTATTAAACTAAGTGAATTGGTCAAGTAGCTGGAAAAGATGGTCCCTGATATCTGCTTTCAAAATCAAAGCATTCACAATAGGCCCAAACAGTCATTTTAGCATAGACTCTTGGCAGTTTTGTTCTTCAGCTATAAAATGTGAAGTTGATCCTACAATCTACACTCACAGGTATTCTGTGGAGCTAAATTGGCTAATACCTTTCAAATACTTACATGGTGACAAGAACAGGAAGAAAATAATTGTTCGTAATGCAGATTCTGAAAATAACTTGGTTAAACAGGCATATGCACACACATTGGGTTGAAAGATCAAAGCAGTTATTGAGAAGATATTAATGAAGAAGGAACTGTGAGAAAAACGAAGAAAAGAAAAAGATCTGTGTCAGGTCCTTAGCAAAAGTAAGCATAGAGAGGTGAACTAAGATAACACGCACTGTATTTATAGTTATAGTTACATCCCCCATTCTATTCTATTGAATTTAAAGCACAAGTATTTAAAAACACACAAGCCCTTCTTTTTTGTGTGAAATCAAATGCTTTTCTGGAAGGACATTCCAAAATGCATACGTTAATAAAAATTGAATGAGAGAGAATCTGCTCCCCAAAAACCACCAGAACAGGTGGAGATGCCCAAAGGAAGCTGCAGGGCTGGGGAGGAGTTGGAAGTGTCAAAAATGAAGGAGTGAAGTTGAGCCTAGGAAGAGGGAGTGGGAGGAATATGCTTTTGGGTTTGGGATTTTCCTTCTGAGTTTTGGGGTATAGGGTTTTTTTTGTGTTTATTTAGTTTTGGGGTGGGGTTTTTTGGTTCGTTGTTTGGTTGATTGGTTGATTGTTCAGTTGGTTGTTTGGGGGTTTGGGGGTTTTTTTTGTTTTTTCTTTTTTCCTCACTATCATTATCTATTTGTAATTGGCAATAGATTAACTTAATCTTCTCCAAACTGAGTCTGCTTTGCCTTTGATGATAATTAGTGAGTAATGTCTGTGTTCTTATCTCAGACCATGAGTTTTTTTAATCTAATTTTCTCCCCTTGTTCTGTTGAGGAGGAGGAGCAAGGGAGTGGTTTTTTGGGCACCTGGCAGCCAGCCAAAGTCAACTCACCACAAGAGCTCTGAGCCTTTCCTCTCAAAGAAGGGATTGATTTTGCCTAACACAACTTTGAAGAAAGATGGTATGCATTAGAGAAACAAAATATTTTTACTTGAAATGTCAAAAATGCTGAAACATCTGCTGTGTAGGTATTGTGTCTATAGAAATCAGAAATGTGGGTCTACAGTGGAACTGGAAAACTAGAAAGTTTATGTCTACAGATATTCTGTCTCTTGAGAGCAGGGAAATTACAAATGAATGCATATAGTACTAGTAAGTAAATGCTTGAAAATAGCCATGGCTTAATGAAGAGGCAGATTAGGAGGAAGACCTATTGCTTTTACATGCCATTCCACACCTGCTTGAATTTCTTCCTCTATAGTTTGCCAGATACCAGCAAGTAGTTTTGCCCATTTTCTTGAGAATGAGACTGCTTTGTGAAAATTTAGAACCAAGTGTGAGAAATGTTTACAATAAATGGAATAATTTAGCTGTCACATTTATAAAAGGATGCCAGAATATGTGGATGCATAATCACAAATACTACTTTAGCATTTTATTCAGACGCAGGATTTTCACAGTTTGCAGAAACAGGAATAGAGCAAAGTGATGTCAAAAGTTTCCCAGAACCTCTAGAGGGTTGGATTGGTGTTGCTAGCATATTAAGGAGAACATCTCAGAAACAAGAAGCAGTCTCTCTGTATGGTGGAGGAAATGTTACAAAAGAAGACTGAAAAATATCTCAATATTAATACCAATAATAATGCATTATTAGCAATGAAGAAATATAGCATTTTTAAAGGTGAATAAATTAATGCTTTTCATTCTGATAGAAGTTTAGATGGAACACTTTGCAGCTTTCTGATGAAGGGAATAGTACTTACAGCTGGATGGGGTCATACCCAGTCAATATTTGTTAAATTGCAGGCACAAACTTAAAAATCGCTCCAAGAGGGAGAGAAAATGTAGGTTGATGCATTGTGAGAGATATATTTAGTCCTAAAAT
This sequence comes from Pomatostomus ruficeps, assembly GCA_013400735.1. Taxonomy (NCBI): domain Eukaryota; kingdom Metazoa; phylum Chordata; class Aves; order Passeriformes; family Timaliidae; genus Pomatostomus; species Pomatostomus ruficeps. Next base: position 194,847 of record VYZT01054820.1, read on the forward strand.
TTGATATGAATTTGCTAGCTTTTGAGTGGTGATCATAGAAAATGATTTTTGGGAGTGCAGAGCAATCAGTCAGAAATAAGGATGAGAGATGCCTGAGAAGAATAATTCTCCATTGATGGCAAATTTTGTCACTGTTATGTCTCTCTCACTTCTTCTAAATACTCTCTGCAAGAGAAAAAAATCCTAGTCTTTGAAAGTATTTTCTACCATGCTTTGCATTTAACTCATTTGAGTGAGGCTAGTGAAGTTTATCATAAAAAAAGTAGCATATTATTCTATCCTAGGATATTTTGGTGGTGGTGGTGTTTTTGTGGTGGTTTTGAGGTTCTTTGTTTGTTTTGTTTTTTGGGGGGGATTGTTTGTTTGTTTTTTGTTCTGGGTTTGGTTTTTTTTTTCCTGCTTAAATGATACGGAAAGCCTGCAGAAAAGTGCTAATGGATGTTAAAATATGAATTTCCTTTTTCAGATGCAGGGACTAGAAAATACATCTACCCCGTCCTGTGAACTGTGTATTACAAGGGGTGTCTGTTTCTATATATAATAATATTTTTGATAATAAAAAGCTTAAAAAAATGATTGCATATGTTCCATTTTGTTTTGCAAGGAGCATTTTCCTTGCTAGGTTGTCTTCAGAATTTACTGTTTAATTTTGTCTCCAGCTTGAACAGAAAAATGCTGACAGAGGGTAAAGAATCTGCTGCTAGTTACAATTCAGGACCTGTTGGCTCTCCTCATCAATACAGGTATTGGACAAGTAAGTTTACAGAATCACAGAATGGGTCAGATGGGAAAGGACCATAATGGATCATCTGGTCCAACCTCCCTGCTCAAGCAGGGCCATCCTAGAGAACCTGGAACAGGATTGTGTCCAGGTGATTATTGAGCATCTCTAGTGAGGGAGAGTCCACAACTTCTCCTCCCTCAATCTGCTGGCAATGCTCTTCCTAATGCATCCCAGGATCCCTCTGGCCTTCTTGGCCGCAAGGACACTCTGCTGGCTCATGGTCTGCCAGGACCCCAGGTCCTTCACTGTGGAGCTGCTTTCCAGCAGCTCAGCCCCCAGCCTGTGCTGATGCCTGGGGTTATTCTTCTCCAGGTGCAGAACTCTGCATTTGCCTTTGTTGAACTGCAGCAGGTTTCTTTCTGCTCAGCTCTGGAGCCTGCCCAGGTTAAATTTCATATGCTGTCACATGCAGAAACTACAGTATTCAAACCTTGAGGGTAAGTCAAGGCCAGCCCAGTGAAATCTCACTGCACCAACAGAAAATGTTTTATAATAGAAAGGTCACTGAAAGATATGTGCTTCTTCACAGGCCCCAGAAAGACTATCATGTTATAATATCATGTTACTAAATTTATTTCTTATTTGTCAAACAAGGCCAGTAATGGAAAACTTTAGCTCAAAGTAACTAAGCAACTGCAAAGTGATCAAAACAGTCCAGACAAATCCTGCGGTTGTCTTCCCAGAAACTTCTTGTTTACTTAGTTCATCACAAAAGTGGTTGTCTGTCATGTACATCACACAGGTGAAGGTACTGATAGTGGTGCTCTAGGCTAAATAAACACAAGCATAGAGCAGAATGTCACCAGCAGAATAGGTGGAATCTCATTATGGAATCAAGTCTCAGGACATGGCTGATGAAAAAATAATTGAAAAATAAAAGGGACATGTTCTGGTACAGAAGTGGCAGGAAATACTTTTCTTTTTCCTCTGCAAGAAGAAATAAAACAGATATCAGAAATATCCCAGTGCAACAAAGGGATAAACCCAAGATCTTTTATAAATAACAATAACTACAAGATAGACCAGACATGCTAGAAGAATTTGGAGGGTATATTCACCTTAAGTGTCAGAAATCAAAATAGATCCTGCAATTCTTTTACCTGGCTAGTTTAAAACCTTCATCTTGACCCTATTGGTCACTTTGAGGTGGTACTTTCAGGCTCTCCTTAAGCTGTACAAGTGTTCACTGCAGCAGAGGTTTGTACAGTTACTGAACATTTGTGGTTTGGACCAATCCTATGGAAAACTGTCCCCAAAGAGGGAGCTTTGGATAACTTTGAAATTTGTATAAATTATTTTTTAAGCAGAAACAGAAAAAACGTTGCCTCTTAGTAGCTGACATTGTCCCTCTGAAAGTGAAGTTTCAATCTTTCAGTTCTAGTGACTAGAACAGCCACTACAGACAAGAATTTTAGCTGTACATGTTCTATGGCTGGACCTCATAGAGAAGCAGAATGCCATACATTAGTAAAAAAGTATTTTCTTTATGATGTCACACAAATCCATATTTGACTACATAGAAAACAAGCTTAAATAAAAACAACACCTCATTTTATGGAAATTCCATTTTACTGTGTTTTCATGAAATGAGGGTGTTATTTTACTTGCCTATACTCAGATGCTTCTGTTATTATTATTCAAACTGTTTATAAGCCAAAAATGATAGAATCTGTGACAAACAAGAAATAGGCAAATCAAAAGGAAAAAAATATAAAAGAAAACTTCCACATAGAATTGTCTTAATTATATTTTTACTAACAGTAGAGACAATTTTACCACTCAATTCAAAGAAATCAGGATTAGGAACAATTTAAAAGTCCTTGAAAATCCCAGGTTATGGACACTAAAATTGATTCCTACTCAGATCAAGAAATACATATTTTCTAAGGAATATGCAGCAAAGCAGAAAACAAACAATCAGAAATATCCACTGAAGTCTATAACATTCCTCAGAGATGGAATTTATAAGTGAAAAATAAAAAAATGTATTCTCTATGCAAATAATTACATTTCATTAGAGTGCATAAATATATTCTGCTTGCTACAGGTTAAATCCTTGGGAAAATGCAGTGTGTCAAAACCAGAACTGCTGCTTTGCAAGAGAAACATTTTCTTGTTGTTCTCATAGCACTCTTCCCTTTCCTTTAGCAGCCTATTTTTTGCTGGGTATTGTTTTTTGCTTTATTTTTCCTTGCCTTTTTGATTCCCTAGATTGGAATAAAACAAAGCTAGTCTGTGCTGTATTTGAATGCCCAGCACCGTGGACTGTTCCAGCAGTCTATATCTGATGCCCTATTTACATAGTATTGCCATTGATTGCTCTAATTGTTTGATCCTGGAACATCCATTTCAGATTTAGCAAGTTAAGGGTTTATTCCCCATTGTCGTAGGGTGACATTATGAAGCCACTTAATTCCTTACCTGCCTGCTCAATGCCCACTGCCGCGGTACCTTTAAGACAGACGTGAGGGGCAGGGCCTGAGCTGAGGTCAGTTTAACAGAACCGGCACGTGCAAGGCAGCTATAAAAATGGCTCGGTCCAATGGCCAAGAGGGGGCAGCAGCTCTCGGAGAGGCAGCAGGTCGGCAGCTCTAAACCGAGACTTCGTGAGGGGATGGCTCTCCATCCCGTGCTAGTTTGAAAGAGGTTTTGTTTGTTTTTCCTTTTCCTCGCTGCCCTCCTTCCCATCTGTCTAGCCGGGGGAGCCTGCGGGGTGGCCCCGGCCGCTCCGAGCTGCGAGGAACGCCATACCCGTGAGTGAGGAGGCAGAGTCACCAAGATCCACCAGCTCCGCCCACTGTGCCATCGGCTCCTTGCAGGCACCCTTTTCCTGTTTTGTTCTCTTTGTTTCTCCCACTTTCATTTTGTATTAATAGATAGTTTTTTTCCGTGTTAATAAATAGTCACCTTTTTTTTTCTCCACTTTCATTTGCTGTTGTTAATTTGTTTCATTGGCGGAGGGAAGAGAGGAAGCCCTTTTCCCTTGGGAGGAGGCGCTCATCCCTGAGCGTTTCCTCCTGAACACCTTTGTCTCCCAAACTGAGACACCCATTCATAATAATTCAGTTCAGTTCATTTAATTCACAACACTGAGGCCTCTGTGTGTTCTGCATGCACGTGAAATGCCTTGGTGTATTATGTCTGGTGCATTTTTAGGGATTATTTAATTCAGTGAGTCTTGTTAATTTTCAGACTATTGCCATTGTGATAAGGCAAGTCATGCACAGGGGTGGTTGGGATGGATCCTTAGAGATCAGGCTAATAGTAGGTCAGTAGCTCGTGTAACACATCACATGATGAGACGTGATGGCTGTGTTTCAAAGGCCAGTTATTGGTAACTGATTCCTCAAAGAATAAAACACAAACAAGGACTGTACAGACACAGAGAACCTCTGCAGATCATTGGAAACAAAATAGTATTGGAAGCCTGACAAATCCAGTGTAGATTGTGTTAAATAAATTTCCTCAAAACTGTGGTTTTTATACCTTTTCACATCAAGAACATCTCATCCATCCTCCCTGGAAGGATTAATTTCATTTTTGAGCCACTGCAAGCTGTAGTTGTAGCTAAGGACCTTCACCAGAAAAGTAAAATTTTGTAACAGCTTTTAAAGCCAGTTTCATACTTTGGAAAAATTCGTGCTGTGGCATCTGATAGTGGATACATAAGAGAAATTTTTAGTAACGTTTATTCCATAAAGATAACAGTAGCACAGCACTTCTTAGTCTAATTGAATTTGTGATATATATATAAGCCCAATGTGTATTTATAGATCTTACACAATGGCATTCTGCCCTTCCTCTTGATGTTTTATCCTTAACCAATGAAGTCTTCTCTGCAGCAAAATTGCCCAGAAAAAAAAAATTAAATCTAGGTTTTTCAGTTCTGAACTAAATAAAGGAAACCAACTTCCCCACCTGCTGTGGCTGACTGAATACAGAGAGAAAAGCAGTGTTAATTCAAAACAAAATCACACAGTGAAGATCCATTCACAGCCATTCTCATATTCTGCTTGTTTTCCACAAGGAAGTAAAAATATCTGTCTTTCCAAGAGGGTGCCTTTTTAAACGCAGTTTCATTGGAAACACACCTGCCATTCAGTGAGCAAATATGTACTCTGGTCTCCCATGGATCTTGCCTTCCACTGTGGCTTCCAAATTATTTGGGGTGTGTGTCAACTCTGCATATTACTAAATCCTCACTAGGGCATGTCAGATGAAATAAATAATCTTTCTGTAATGCCAGAAATCTCTTCTTGCTAGCATAAAGCTACAACCATCCCATACAAAGAGGCTGATTTTCCACAATTTTTTATTCATTTTCAAATAACTGCATTACCTCACATTTCCATGTGAGGCAAGAACTCACAGATGCTGATTTATAAACACTTTGACATTCAGAATGAAAGGTAAAAGTACTGTTACTGACCCAAATGACAATATTTCTGATTTCTGTGAAGTCAAGTTCAATTATTTTAAGGATCAATGGCTCCATTAATACCAGAAAATGCAGCTGGACATTATGATTATTTTTAACTCCCTGTCTTATCCATAATAAGTGTGGCAAAACATGAGATAACTTTGACCTTTCACTTGATCCTTCAAAGCATTCTTTGGGCTTCTTAGAAGTTAAATTCTTCTTATTTAGCCTTGAAATAGATAACTTTGTTATGTCTTTTGTATATCTTTCAAATGTCAGATTTGACCCTGAAAGTACAGAAGTGTATGTCTTCATGGAGATAATACCTATTAACCTCACTATTTTACCCCGGAAGATTTAACTACTGCATTTTTTTAAAGTCATGAATAAAACTTTGATTATTGTCTGTAAAGATGAGATTTTACCTTGTATCCAAGTTTTAAATGACAACAAAAGGTTTTCTAAAATGTCTTCATAAGTATGCCTTTAGTGAAGTATCCAGATATCTTTATCTTTTTTCCACATCTTCCAGGAAGAGTGGCTGAGGATAGACTGCCATAACTTCAGACTGTAGTTTGATGTTCTTTCTGACTGTGGACACATCCCCCATTTTCATGTGCACTTCTACTGAAACAGAAACTTCTCCATTTTTGCATTTTAACTGCTAAATCTATTTTCCTAGTGTCGTATCTTAGGGTGTTTCATATGTAGATATCATACCCAAATACCTCAGATCGTCAAAGTGAAAGTCTGAGCCTCACAATGCTACAGTGATGAACTAAAGAATTATACTCATTTGATAGAAATGGGAATAAGAAGTACAAAATATAAGTACAAGATAATATCAAATGAACCTGTCACCCAGGAAGAGCAAAAACTCAGTTCTCACTAATCTGTGACTATCATCAGGATCACAGGATGATCACTGAAGCTGCAGGCAAACTGCTGCTCAAGATTACTGATCCTAGGGAATGTCTAAATAATGTGCTCACTTACAAGTTAACTTTACCATCAGGGCTCTAGTAAATTGTAGTAAAAACATTTTCATGCAGTTCCATCTTTCTTTTGTATCCGTGACTGCATTATCCCAATCTGATCGTATCACACTTCCTTCAAGACAGTGTACTTTTCAGTGATGGGAAACCATTTCCAGTTGTGGATTCGTGAGACACCAGTCCCCAGCCAGTGAGACACTAGTAAGAGGAAGGGAGGAACCAAGTGGATTCTAGGTGCACTGCTGATCTCCTTACCGCAGGCTGTATGAGGATGATGCTGTTCCAAGAAGGCAGAACCAAAAAATGAAAAGATGGACCTCTGCCATTTCCCCTTATTTTATTACCTCTGGCTTTGCACAGCATATGGATGAGAGTGGTAATGCATGTGATCCAAGATGAAGAGGGGAGATAATGAAAGGAAACAATCAGCAGGAGAAACAAGAAAGGAAGAGAAGTAGATTGACACTCCACAATTTTTTTTACTTCATTTAAAGTGATAATGGTATCAGGCATAGCAATCTTTCTGAAAATATCTTGCTTTTGGTTATCCTGATGCACATTCAGAACATGATGACTGTGGTTTTCTAGAAATCTATCTGTGAATGCAGATACAGATTTAAATATTCCTGCTGAAAAAAAGAAAAAAAATGAAAAAAATAAAAAAATTTTAAAAGAGGTGTTTATAACACATAAATAACTAGTTTACACCTTGATCTGACCTTTCTAGGTCAGACACAAAATTTTGACATCCCAAACCAAATTGTTGGTACAGCAAAGGCACTAAATGCAGTGAAATATTTTCTTATTCTTCATTCTCATCTCCTTCTTTTGTGGTATTCCACATATCTATGCCATAGCTCTTCCTACACACATAATAATATCCTATAGTTGTTTTACCATCCTCCCTACAAATATACTCATAATATACATTAATTTAAGATCAGTAGAATAACAAAAGAAAAAGAAAAGGAAAAAAAGGAAAGGAAAAAAATCTATTGACTTGAAAGAAGATGTCATCTTTTCAAAAGACCCCTTTCTGGTCTGTTTGGGTATGCCACACTTAAGGGGTTAAAAACCTCTGAATATAAGCTGGGAAAGCAGAAATGTGTAGCTCCATGCTGGAAGGAGATAAGGGAGACTGTGAAATGCTAGACAAGAGAGAAAGAAATTTTAGCTGGGACTAGGTCACTCTTCTTTCATAGAGCAATGGCTATTATTAATTTTCTGCAGCTTACATTTCCCTCTCAGCAGAGTATTTATCTCTCCAGGTTACTGTTGTATAATTGTAAATTCTTAAGGTTTGCTTTTCTATTAGGTCACAAAGTGTCAGATAGCTTTACAGCATGTCCAAATTATTCAACACTTCACAACAACAACAAAAAAAATGTAGCAGCTATTAATATATGTGGCCCTCAAGGCTAACATAGGAAAACTGGAGCCTTTATTTTTTTTCATTAACTTCTAAAATGTGAGTTTGCTGAGGTGCGAGTGGAGGATGGTGTAAATTTTTAAACAGTGGCACTCTCAGCAGCTATATAGACTTCTGTAAATACAGCTTGTCTCAGAGGACTGTAGTATTTGAACAGCGTTCTCCATTGGAACAGCACAAAAGAACTTTCTATTAATTTGTGGTGCTTAGGGGAGTTCAGTACCTGCTCACACCTTCTGTAAGAAATCCAGAAGCAAGCCTAGCATCAGCCAGTGTCACACAGGAGATAATCGGATGGAGTTATCCCTGAAATGAAAAAATTATATCTAGACAGTTTTGGCTTCTCCTCCCTGCTCCATCCCCTCACCCCCCCACCTCCTGTCCACAAAGGAGAGGAAAGAGTTAGAAAGTATTCTTATGTTTCTTAAGCTGAGCAAGTCTGAGTTAATTGAAAAGGTGTATTATGGATTCCAAGTCCTGTTGACTACATTCCTGAGCTGTTTTCTCTGCTCTTTTAGGTAGGGAGTGGGGAACAACTTGGTCTGAAAAACTCCTATGTGAAAATCACCTTGAAAATCCTGTATCTGTTATACTTTTTAAAGAAGTGTGTGATACTAGCCTTCTTCACATCTTACACAGAACATGAATTTAGTTTATGGACAATACATCTGAATGCTCAATTTATCCCTCATACTGAATCAGCAGCAAGGACTGGAAAATTCATGTATAAAGATAAGTTCATTTGGCTTCAAATTTGTTCTGTTGCAGAAGTTCCTCATATTTTTTTTAATAGCAACATATACATGCTAAGAGCTGTAATAATGTTCTACAGAAGAAAAAAAACAAATAAAGAGGAAGAGAATGAAGGTGGAAGTAGGGCTATGATGTATGATAAGGACAGGGAAGGGATAGAGCAAATCTAGTAAATCTCAATATACATGATGAATGGCTGGTCAAAATTTTTAATTGCAGTGGTGATGCTGCCTACATGCTGTGGGAAATAAGCAAATAGAAATATAAACCATTCAGCAAGATACAACTGAATTCAACAAGATAAAATTGTCTTGCAGACAGATAATTTTGAAATAAATGACACTTTAAGTCATGAATCTGGTGGTAAGGATTTGGAGCATTAGTAAAATCAGAAACAGAGAGGGAGAGGAGGAGTTGAAGGGTGCAGGAGGAAAATATTCTATAGTAGTGAATACATGTTAGGATTGTGAAATCGGTCACTTGAACTGTTTTGAACAACTAGAAGATTTGAAGAGAAATATGAGAAAAATATGGAATAATAAAGAAGAGGTTTCAGAAAAAAGATTAGGCTAGACTGAAACAATATCTTTCTCTCAAAAGATAATTGTAACAGAAAGATATTAAAAGATATATTGATCTGGATCATTACATAATTCACCTTTAATAAAGCTCACAATAATTCCATATGGGGATTTGCTAGGAGTTTTGAGATAAATATAAAAGGCTTAAAGTGAGTACAGCTAACAGGAAAAAAAGAAATGGGTATTGCTGAACTGAAAAATTTTAAGCTTAAGTGTTAAGAGTGAAAGTATTAAAGAGTCATTTTCAAGATGCAGGTCCTTTGATGTTGTGATTAATAAACTTCACTCAAAAAGTAGAAGTGTTCTAATGAGATGTGTTGAATATTTGAAAACGGGAGGTGTTGCTAATATGGAGTAGTAAAAGGATGTTAGTCAGAAATAGTTGGCATTAGGATTGATGTAATGTAAATAGAATAGCATATAAAATGATGAAGTACAAAGGGCTTTAATTATTAAAGGCTAATAAATGAAATCAAACAAAGCCCTTATAATAATCTTAGAGTTTATCAATGGGATGCCATGAGAAGGAAGTGTATCTGAGTGCATTCATCAATCTCAGGGTAATTTGTGTGCTGCCATTGTAAAGTGATGGTGAAAAAAAATAGTAAAAAACTGGGATATGTCAGGGGAGACATTTCCAGCAGAGGAAAGGAGAATATTAATGTGACTGTAGCAGGCTTGGATGAGACCTGATCAGGAATATTGTGTTCAATTCCTCATTCATAGTCAGGAGAGATGAATTTGAAAAAGTGCAAGAAACGGGCTGTTATGATTCTCAGGGGAAGGAAGGACACTGAAAGAGCTTAGACTTTTAGCAGAACAAAAGCAGGGAAGGGATAAGATTGCTGTCTTTAAATACATCAGGATGGTAAAGCCGGAGACAGGAAGGAAGTGTTTAAGTTAAAGAATAGTATTGGCTCAGGAACAAGTGGGAACAAACTGTCCACGAATAAATTTAAGCTGGAAAGGAAACGAGGGCAAAATGCTCCAGTTTTCAATAAAACAATTTTTGGAAATTGTTTATATTATATTATGTTTTTTACATTTATTATTTTACAGCATAGCATAGCACAGCCTAGCATGGTAAGATTGCCTTCTATAAGAGTGTCATAGATATTTTGCTCCGGTTCTCTGTCTCCTATTTTGTGTGAATGCCTGCATGTATAAATATTTAATTTGCAGTAAAACTAGAGGTCATCTGGGAATATTTAAACAGAGATGCAAAAGGCAGGCCAACTCTATGTATTTACACCGTAGCTGGAATCACGGATTTTGATGAGCAGGTGCACTTACTACTCTGAACTGAGGTAAATAGTGCTTTAGAAAAAAATATATCTAAGCACTATAACTACAATATTTAGATAAAATTGTGGATTAAACTGTTCACATTCTGTTCCTATGCTAAAACCAATTTTGTTGGCTTAGCCAAAGCACAGAAAGAGAGATTAAAACAGAGAAGGTCAGAAATATACCTTTGTGGTTCCATAATTTGGTTTTTGTTCTATGAAGAAAAGAAAAACCTCTGTTTCTGACCAGTTGGGGTTTGAGTTGGTTTTCTTGGTTTTTGGTTTATTTTTTTTTTCCACCGTAAGATTAGCTTTTTATGAGTAAATGGATTTGAGTGAAAAGATGGTAAAGGAGTCTGTTATTCTGGTCTAGAAATGATACAACCTACCTAGAAGATAGCGTGGGATCATAAATGTTCAGTTTTGGGGAAGAAATACCTCAAAGAATTGCGTCATGAAATTAAGCACTCTCAAAAGAATACCCAGAGTATGGAACTGAGATAAGAAGAGTGTGAATTACAGGGACATCAATGTAAAAGTGGATACCTTAGAAGGTAGGACATAAAATTAAGTGATGGAGGAAACACATCTGCAAAGCCTTGAGGCTCTGATGCTTTTTTTGTATATGCTCTTTGAAAAGGTTTGAGGTGAGGGTGAAGTGTTGAGGGAAGTTTTTCACATTTCCAGTGAAAAAGCAGTGAAGTTCACAGGAATATGTGTTCAGAGATGGGTGAGTTTTTGGTGTTTAGTAATGAAACAGAAGTTGATTTTTTGAGAAAATGTCCCAGAAAGACTGGCTGATTTTGTCCTCCCATCAAAGATAAAAAAAATTTGTAATGCTTTAACTGCTTCAATGCAGTACTGTTCCTTGGACATGTGTGTTACACAGAAAGAGCATCCTCAGGAGGGTTCAGCATCAAACAGTTGCACAGTCTACCACCTGGTGAGCTGACCTGCTTTTTCTGAGTGCTGTTGCTCAGAGACACAGCAGAAATGCAGATCATTGTTTTTGTTCTTCTTTCTCTGCCCTTGAATTGGCTTTTGGTCTCCTGTTTATTCATGTCTCCATTCCTCACTGTTTAGTTATATTCAAACAGTATATTAATTTGCCCTTTCAAAAGGATCATGCCTCAGTTTACAATTTTAAACAAGAACAGTTTACTTTGCTACCAGTTTTCAATATAATTAAATTTTGCCACATGTAATACTTGTTTCTGTAAAAGGCAGATGAAATTTACCGTTTTCTGAGATAATGTCATTTTTCTCAGTATTTTCTTCAACATTGCTTCTGATTGCTCTCAGGCTGTCAAAACTACTATCAGTAATGGACAGAAAAGCCACAATTATGGTTCTTAGAAAAAAATTTTAGGACAGGTTATAGTGTTCTACTTGTTTAAAGTGAAATCGGCCTATTCATCCTTTACTGCAAAACATTTTGCATGGGTATGGTTAGAGACACTTTTTATGCACATTCATTGACAACCAGACAAGACCATCTTGAATAGCTCCTCAACCAAGCTTGAGTTTTATCCTTTCTGTAACTTTAATTTGAAAATGTATGCCAGTGAGAAGAAGGAATGGAAAGTGGCCCTTTCAGTACAGATTCAGCCAGGATTTTCACCGTGTGCCAGCCTGGTCATGAATCATGCTATCATCATCATTATTTTGTACCAGTGATTTTATTGAGGGTCAGAATAGAATTCTGGCAGTCCTAGTTTGCAAGTTTCATTAATAATTTCATGTTAAAATAAAGCCACCACATTTTGGGTTTAGCTATATGGTTTTTTCTTGTTTGCTTATAACATATCTAACATGGTGTGGGTTCACTGCCATTGGTCTTGCATTCCTTTCTTCCTAAGAAAATTCATAAGTGAAAAGTGAAAATAATCCTCAAACTACAACTTGAATTTGAATCAGTGTGGTAGTTTTCTTATATGAGTCTGCCAATAGTTTATATTAAAAGTAGGAAAGCCGTGACCTTTAATGAGATGGCAAATGAGAAATTTCCAAGAAGTGACCTTTCAGTACTGAATTGACTGAATATTTCAGTGCTACTGAGCTACAAAGCTGATCTGCTATTGTGGGGTGTACCTTAAGGACCGAGTGTGGGTACCACTTGTCAAATTATCTTGAAATAAGGTGGTTTATTTTCAGAATTGCAAGTCTCTCTCTGCTATCATTTCTTCATGAGCAAAGAAATCTTCCACGCATGGGTGGCAGAGATAGTGATTGTTCTCAACACCAGTTTAATTTGAATCTCTGAGTGGAGAGGTAAGGACCTGTGCTATACAGGAAGTCCATCTGGGTTACCTACTTCTCTCTGTGGCATCTAATTTGCATGGAGGTAAGAAACTCCCCATGTCTCATTGCCTCCTCTGATTCTAAAAAGAGCAAGATGTCCAATTCCTTCTCATCCAGTATTATATTATCTTGAATTAGAAAGATATGAGCAGAGCAGGAGAAACTTTCATGGCTGTACTTGAAATCAATATGCAAATAACTCAAGAAATTGTACTGAAGCAATGTATTTATGGACCAGATGTTTAGATAGTTCTCTCTTTAAAACAGTTTTAATTTATTCTCTGAAATCTCCTAACGATCAAAATATAGGAAAAAAGTAATTTTGAAGCTAGGTAGGTTCTTATTTAACTCATATAATCACAGAAATTTTCCTTGATTTTCTTTTTCTTTTCAGAATTATTTCTTACAAGCAATAGTTAATATGCATTTGTAAAATACATTAAGGGCACCTTTTACCTTGACAAAATTCATTAGTTTTAAATTAACCTGAATATAGAAGGCAGAATTCCATATGGGAAAATTAATATAATATTAATGTCTCTGGAAGTTGTAATGCACTCAGAAAAACAAAAAAAACACCTGCCATATGAAACATATGTTGGTTCTAGAGGGTCTGTTTTCTCTTAGGATTTATTAGGTAGAACTCCCATTGCTTTGCTGGTTTTGAGGCCTGTTTCTGTTCTTTGCCACACGGCTGCCTGGCCAAGTTATAGGACAATGCTTGTGCTTTTAGACATTGATTTGTTGGAAAAATTGCTTTGTGTAGAGCAATGGGAAGCTGTAGTCTCCTTTAAACAACAACCTGACCATTTAATAAAGAACAAAATAAACATCTATATGCTCAATTTTTACTTTAATTCTGTCACCAAACTATTGCCCAAGGTGGGATTCAGTTCAACTGCTTCTAGATTTCTACATATTAGATTAGAATGCATCTAAACTAGGCAACCTTTGCTCCCCTCTAGTACTGGAGAGAAACAGGCACTTTAAGGGCGGTTCATGTAACCTAATTTAGTTGTTTGCTTTTGGATGAGATGAATCAGAATACACATTTCATCAGGCTGAGTCACCACTGTTTCAAATATAGTGTACTTGGTCTGTTATCAGCTCTCCTGCATGACTCCTGGAAGTCCATAAGTGTTTGCTTTCCCGGGGATAGCTCTGGTCACCATGTTGTCTCTTCAGTGCTGGGGGTAATCTCCATGCATTCCAGAGGCAGCTGTACCTGTTGGGTACTATTCGGGGTAGAGAATAGCATATTACAGAATGGGGAACATTTCTCTGTTCTTGGGAGTCCTGAACCTCTATCTTTTGCATATAAAGCAGACAAACTTGCCAAGGAGGTAAAAAATACCATTGACTCTGAGATGAAACTTGCAATAAATAAATTTTTAAAAGTCGCTTTCTTTCAAGCTTTTGCATTCACCTATGTGTTGTGTTATTTTAACTGGGGTCATAACTCCCATGATTTCCAAAAATGTAATTTAGAGATTTAGATAATGACTCTGTCTCGTCTAATTAATGCCATCATTGTATTTCACACAGAGTTCCTGGGTGTTTCATATATGCCCTCTGCACGGATAGCACAAATGTGGTGTGTCAGCACCCTTTGAAAGGGCGTACTAGTGAGACTGGTGAACTGACGTAACAGTTCTCAGATTAAAGAAGGAAAAGATTTATTCCCCCACCTCCCCCATCCATCCCTGATCCATCAATATACTCACTCCCTTGGAGTACCTGGGTAGCCTTGATCACAGTTTTTCCTGTGAGAAAATACAGAAAAAACCTCACCAATACAGGAGAAATCTCTGGTTTCCTTTTTCTGGCGAATTAGGGGATGAAATTTGCACACAGAGGGGCAGCATGAGCACTAGAGCTGGCCCAGAAGAGTGGCCTTTCAGAAGCAGCAAGCTATTAGACTGGTTAAATCTGTCTAGTCTGGCTGCACCCTGCTTCACACCAAGCACCACATGGTAAAACACTCTTCTGTACTGTGAAAAAGCTAAGTTTAACCTTCTCTATGGGGTTTCTTCTCTGCAATCCATCTTTGCTTCTGTGATGCTGGCAAAGAGCTCTGTGTGATCGACAGCTGAGCCTCTGACTTCCTTTTCACAGTCCACTTGTGATGCTGCAGAGCAAGAAGTAACTTGGCAATGCTTACAATATGGATTGGTTATTCGGATGCTTTCATCTCTTTATGCCTGTTATATTTGGGCCAAAATTTTAAAATGCAGCATAAATTTTGGGGTCTTAAATTGGCATAAGTCTGGCACTCGGAGAGTGCCTATTTTTTCAAAGTATTAGTAGATACATACATCTCCTCTAGCTACACTGGGATGGGGGAAGAAGGTCAGAAAATAATAAGGAGGATGAGGAAAGGATGACTGCATTTCATTTGTATGCAGGAGAGCTTGAAGTCACAGTAACCTGCAGGCGACCACCATTGCTGAAAATTTGATCTTGGGCTTATCGAAGTAGTTTACCAAAAATAGGATCACAGAAAGCATTTTCATAAAGTATTTTCATGCTCAATTAAATCTACAGCAGTAAATTAACTGTTGAAAGAAACTTGTGGGAAAAAAAAAAGACATATTGTACTTGGAAAGGAACTGGCTTCAACTTGCTGTTGGAAGAGATAGCAGACATGGAAACAATTTTTCAGTGTGTATGAGAGAGGGTCACAAAGACTAGGGAAGGATTTGAATCTGACAAGTTAATTTACAGTCTGGAAACCCTACCAAACACAAATTAGAAACAGTGATTACCGCTATGAAACTGGTTTTCAGGCTGCCAAAGATGCTGACTGCTAATGACCGGGTCTAATCTGATGGACATATTTACTCAGAAGAATGGTACTGAGATTTACCAGTTTGAGAACTGTGTCAACTCAGAAAAAGTCTCACAGAGCTGTGAGAGGGCCAAAAAAGCAATTCAGAGAATGAAAAATCTGCTAATGAACAATCATGGTCAATACACAACATTGTGACAGTGTAGAAATGTATAATTATATGGATAGACTTTCCCAGAATAGATTATTTATTTTTGCAAGGAAATTTGAACATGTAGTCAATGTTTGACCTTACTGAAAGAGTAACAGAACACTTATAGGTGGTATTTCAATAGTTACTAAAAAAAAGCCTTCTACGCCTGAAAGTAGATGATAGCTGTCTTGAGTTTCAGAGCTATGTTGGATACAAGCAACACAACATGTTGTTCTTTTCCTATTTCATTGCTTTCTTTCCATGTTACCCATGAGGTAGTGCTAAACAAGGATTTAAGAAGGAAAATAGTTTAATTGCATTTTTAAACTATGCAATCTAGGGAATTTAAAAAAGATAATAAAAAGGGTTTTTTTGCTTTGAAAATTTCTTTTAAAATTAAGAAAGTAGAGTTGATAATGGTCTGGTTTTTTCAGACTCCTCCAATGGATGGAGGAGTCTGAAAAATAGAAAATTAGAAATTTTGCTTATTCTGTCTTTTTTTTTCACAAAGAAGTTTAAACCTAGCAAATATAACTGTAATGTCATAAGGTGTGCAACACTAACAAATGTG
This sequence comes from Pomatostomus ruficeps, assembly GCA_013400735.1. Lineage (NCBI taxonomy): Eukaryota > Metazoa > Chordata > Aves > Passeriformes > Timaliidae > Pomatostomus > Pomatostomus ruficeps. Next base: position 210,948 of record VYZT01054820.1, read on the forward strand.
TACAAAGTATGCAACCAGAAACTTCAAAGGTCAAGGTTGTAGGAAACACATCAAGCTGAACATACCTTTAAAACTGTTCTGAGCTGCACAAGTTTCTTTATATAATTTTTGGAAAGTCAAGTAATTTTAACCTTAGAGAGTATGGAAGATGTTGAGTTCACAGCTTTTATTTTACAGTTATGTTTAAAAATGTAAGGCTAAAATGTCCTTCTCTCACGCAAATAGCACCAGATCCTATTCTAGTGATGGGCTCTCACCCCAACACTCTTCCCAGTTTCTTACATCTGCGGGAGATAGCCAGTGCCACATATATATACACATCTATGGAATAAAGGCAGAATTACTGTAGTTCTCAGTTATAATCATAATTGTATCAAAAGTATAAACATCCCAAAATAACTCCAGGAAACTAAAAATTAGGATTATTTATGACAGTTGTTTTCAAGCTGGTCATGGACTACATTTGCTGTTTTAAACCAGCAGGAATTGTGGAGTGAGATGGATTTTTGCTCCAGGGGTCCCTGGATAAGGTTGGGAACAGACAGGTGTTACAGCTCATGGTACCTCTGCTTACCAACCAGCTCAACAGCTCAGACCTTCCCGTGTCTTCAGGGGCTTTGACCCCAGCTGCTCACTTGAATAATTGTGTTTATGATGCTGCTTCCATTCACTTCAGAGATACACTTTTCCCTGTGCTCTGAAACTTCCCCGAAATCTGGAAGTGTTTGTGTCTGGAACTTCCCCAGCTTTGGGGCTCAGAGACCCACCAGCAGCACTGACACATTTTTATATTCCTAGCTGCAGTGCCTAAGTTCCTAGACCCTCTGCACCTCTCCTGCATGCTTACTAACAGCAAGTAGCCTGGAAGGAGAAATATTTAGAGGTCTAAAATAGGTCAGATGAACTTCTCCTTAACATACATATATTTTTCCATTTTTTCCTCCTCTGTCTTTATTCATCTTGGAGTGAGTCACGCCAACATCTGACTTGTAGGTATGTAATAATAGGAGAGACAAATCTCATCTTTTCTTTGAAAACCATTCTTGGATTGCAGGTGACTTCAGTTCAAGATAAGGACAGAGAACTAGTGGGGAGGTTCACGAGGTATAGTTTGATTCAGGACAAGCTAGCATCCAACAGCATGTAGAACAAATGTTTTTTTTATTACCTTTGCCACTTTCCTGTGACAATTTTCCTTTTTTTTAAAGGGAATAATAGGATCTCTATAATGCCTAAATTTCACTTAGACTTTCAAATTAAATTCATTAAATGAAAAAAAAAAATCAGTATCTGTGCAACTTTTTATATTTAAAAGGTAATGACAATAAAAATCTTAGCTTTAGCTAAAAATTTGATTAGTAAAGATATGTATAGCATAACATGGTTTGGATACAGACATTAAAGGTACCTCTTCTTTCAGATATTTTTTGCAGCATTTGCATTTTATACCTCTTAATCATGTGATGTTATACAGTAAAAATAATTAAGAGGTTCTGGATGAGTGTAGAATAAATTATTACTCTTGCAAGGTCTGAGTTAGGGATGGATCATATAGGACACATATGGTGCAACCATTTTAAAAGATGTCAACATGGAAGAAATTTATTAGAAATATGTTTTTCTGGTATGAGTTAAAATATATGAATTTTCCTGGGAAGAGAAAACAGTACCAGCCTTCTCAATTGAATAATAACTGGCAAATCATCACATATCAAAAAAAAAATTAGAATCAAAGAAATTTTTTTAACATCTTTAGGATTTGTGATCTAAAAAACTGTGCTTTGATTTAAAGTTGTGGATGGCTTCTCTTTTCCATTTTCTGCATGTTTTGACAGGTATTTTGTCCTCTTCTCTTTGTCAATTGATTTTTTAAAAATATGAATTTCAATATTTTTGTGGTTTTTACTCTTCTGTGCTTCCAGAGCATGTATTTGATATTTTCAGCATGCAGTCATTTGGAAACTGAAGTCAGTGAAAGAATTTTCTGCAGCTTCAACAAAACTAATGCATATATCATGTTCTGTAAGTTTGGCACCCAAGATTTCTGTTATTTATAAAACTTATATATCTGCCTCTTCAGTGGAATAAGTATGACAAAAAATCTAGGCAGATATTTTTAGGAGCTGATTTTATAAACATTTACTCATTACATGATATTTTTTCATTTTTCTATATATAAAAAAGAAGTTGAAATTTCTTTAAGAAACAAACAGGAGACCTATCTTGAACTTATTTATGGAAACCAGTATTCTCAAGCCTGAAACAAGCCTTTTATATAAAGTCCTCAGCAACCACTTTTGATGCTGACTGCATGTGCAACAATCAACACCTGCTCCTGCATCAATTCTAAGAGGCTGTATTTATCTCTGTTTCCAAAACAGTTAATCTTGATGATTCCTCATATCTTTTCCTATTTTCCTTCTCCACATGTGAAATGCATGGAAAACAGCAAAGCAGCTTCATTGATAGAGAGCAGGAGGAAGCCTCCATTGCAAGATCTTGGGCTATATAAGCCAAGTAAATGACCACTGCTTGGAAGATCCAGAGTTCGTCTGGTCACACAAGCTGCACAGTTGAAGTACACACCAGCCCGCCAAAGTGCTTCTTTGTAGTACTGTCAATATCAAGCGTATCATGTTATTATGATCTCTAAAATGATCTTAACCTCACCTTCTTCCTACCTTTTGCTATATTTAAAGCTGTATGCAACTTTCCTTATTTACACACTCTACTCGCCAGCTAAGCATATTTAAAAAAAAGAAATTGCTATATCCCTTTTTGAGAAAGGCTTGCTGCCACTCTCACAGATGAATACATTTGTACAGAGAGTGAGAAGACAGGCAGTGGATGTGAGTGGAATCCACAACACCTGGTTCTAAGTCTTCCTTTCCCACTGTGTATTTCCTTGCCTGGAGCAGGATCAATATTATCATATATTTATACAACAGTGCATCAAGGTCCTTGGAAAAACTGTGTTTTGGGTGATTAAATAAATGCAAAGTTAAATTATCTTAGAAATGTTTTCCACTGAGCTGGAATTAAAACAGCCATAATAACAGGAATTGTTCTAGTCAAATAATTTTGAAGTTTTTTTGCATTAAGACAGCATGAAATGCACAGTGATAACTTCATTATTCTCTCCCTCCAGTGTGTATAGCTGACAGGTGAAAACCAGGGTATGACTATCTTAGAAGGGATGATAGTGGATATCTTAAATCTATATGTTCCAAAGAGTAAAACTCACTAGGTATTGCCTATAAAACCAATTTTTACTCCAACTGGGAAAGCTCTGTCTGCTGTCTTTCTCAAGCACTGTGTATCCAAAGATAGAAATAGACCCTAGAAAGATAGGAGGGGAAATCTTCTGAGGTGTGAATTGCTTACCTAGGTAGAAAGGGTGAAAATTATTTGATGCCATGAGTTGATTTGTTTGTTTATTCTCTGGATTTATTACATAAGAAGAATTCTTTAAGTTCTCTGAAGAGACTTCAGGGGAAAGTGGTGGGAGCTGAGGGATAATTATTTTGTATGGAGCTGAACTGAGGTGGTTCCAGAAGATGAGGGCAAGACTGACTGATTTACTGAGGTTCCTGATGAGTGTAGAAGCAAGACTATGGTTGAAATGCATCAGTTTAAGTGTTTTTCTCAATCAACTATGGCACAATGAGAGGTAAATTAGAGTGCTGGTGAGCTACAAGAGACAAGAAGAGATTTAGTGAGAGAGCAGGTAACAAGAGCCAGAGAGGGAGAATTTATTTCCAGCACAAGAATATATTTTTGAAATAGACTTTGTTGTTATAGAGAAAAACATCTACTCATTGGGACAGAACAGTGCTGTGGCTGAATCTACTTGCTCCTCTGGCTAATACTGTGTATTTCTTAAAAAAATTGCTTTGATGTCAGACTTAATTGCTGTGGTAGAAGGAACTAAAAAAACCCCACAAACAAAAACACTCTTGCATGGCTTTAAATACTGGAGATTTTACATGGATATTACTATTACCTCTGAATCACTAAATGCCTCCTGTAGTTCAGTGGGTGTTATTTCCTTCAATGGCAGACTGGTGATGATGAGTCAAATCATGCAAAGTTAATTCTAGGAATGGAAAGCTTTTGAAAGTGCTAACTGCTTGCAAGAATTTCTTCTCTTCAGTGTTTGCATTTCTTTGACAATATAACGTGTGGGGGTACAGGGGTCCCTTACTGACCTCATTCTTGGTGTCCATATTGCAAAGCCATTGTTTCCACTGAGCTCTGAAACAACTTTGCACAGGGTAAAAACTATGGATTTTAGAAGGTCTATGTTTTGCATTCCTTCTATAATGAAATATGCATAGATACACTGTTATTAAGCTTCAAATGAACTGCTGTTTAAAACATTAAACACAGAAAATATGATGAAGCTTATACTACCTTGTAATTTTCATTGGCATTTAACCTAATTTACAGTGATTGCTGCTTAGTCCAGGTGGATACTAAAGCACAGCTGGTTTTTAAATATTATTCTGTGTACCCTCCAGAGTCAGTTCTAATGTGTTTGTTTTCCTTTCAAAGAACTAGTGCTTTTATTAGGGGAAAAAAAAAAAAAAAAGAAAAAAAAGAAAAAAAGGAATTATTTGCTATTATTAACCTAGCAGTTAGTTTAAGAAGGATACGTGGAATTATTCAACTTTTAAATTCTTTTACTATTAAATATTTCTACAATAGAATATGCTGTTGTTATCTTTAATTGGCGGGTATAATTTGCAGGATTATGTATTTCATGTACTTTAATTTCAAGTCACCCACTTTTTCACTTACATATAATATCTTTGGGGGTATGTCAGGACATTTTCTGTCAAAAGATATCTTGCCTGTTTCCTTAGATAAATCTTTATTTTCATTCTTTCTTTCATTTTGCTTCTAGATTGCTCAAATCCCTCCTGTTATTAAAATTCTGTAGAAAGGCACACCAAAATTTCAATGAAGAATTTGGTGAGCTTGTGCAAAAACTGTCTTTGATTTCAGTGGACTTTGAATTTCTATGAGAAGGATATCCAGACTTTAGAAAGATATTCATTATTTCAGTTTGGTTGTCAAAAACAAATTACATGAAAATTCTTTATTGTTCCTTTTAATAGAATACCCCCTTTTTTTGACAAGTTTAATTTCTTCCTGTCCACTGATTCCAAAACTATCAGTAAACAACAGGGCTTAACATAAGGAATTAGTATTTGATACTGGATGCTCTAGAAACTTTCATCATCCAACAAGACTGTTCAAATTGCACTTAAGTTATATAGGGGAGAAATGATATGTTGGACATATGGTAACGCTTTAACTCTGGTATTACCTTACCGTGAAGAATGCCTTTTGATAATATTTTAATGCTGTGAGGATAAGAAAGAAGTGATATCCTATCCAAGTAGATGCCTTTCAGCAACTAAATCCTGTAAGACTTCAGCACCTCACTTAGAAAGCACTCTAAAAAATGACCTAATCCTTGACCTGATCAAATGGTATAAAAACATCCAAAAACAGAAAAAAAAGATATGCGGATTCTTCTCTGTCTGTTACACACAGATAGACATACTGTGTACATGATGCTATAAACAGAAACTTATATAAAATTATAATAATATGTTAGAATTCTAGTAGTCAAGTTTACTGATTTATAGTCAAGTGACACATGCACACAGAATAATGAAAGTGTACCATTTATTTTGCTCAAGTAGAACATGGGTAGAAGAGCTCAGGTGATGGTGGAAAATTCTCAGATCAACTTTCTCAACTTCGTTCTTTAAAGCCAGAGGAGTTATGCTCCCTGGGGAAGTGCACATACAGGAGAAATCCCCAAATCCTCTCTCGACCTTTCAACTTTTACTTACACCAATGACAACCCAAATTCAACCCTGTAAAAGCATATCAATTGCACATGAAAACAACTCGTGGAGCAATATTTTCTTTCCTTATTTTTTCTTACATAAACACATGGCCACAGTTTTAGATACAGCTTTCAAACTGGACTGCTAATGCTCAATTCCCCAGCTGAAGACATCCAAATGCTCTTTCTAAAATCGTGCCTTACCTTCATATCATCAAGGGCGTGTATGTGGCTAAGCTGAAAGAAAGGACAGGTAAAGGAGTACACCTTATAAGAAACATCTTAGGCTTTTTTTTTTTCTTTTCTGATGCCTGCAACTGTTCCTATGAGAATTAGTTTTAGTTATGCATTACTAGTAATAGTGGTCCCAAAAATTTCTGAGGAAGAAAAATTACATGAAAGCAGTGGCCAATATCTTGTCCTTGTGTGAGGACAGACTCTGATTGTTTGGGATTTTTTATGTACAAAGGTGCTTCAGTAGCATAGTCCTTAAAATATGCTGTGGTGGATTGACCCTGGCTGGATGTCAGATGCCCACCAAAGCTCCTCTATCACTCCTATCCACGGCTGGGCAGGGGCAGGAAATACAACAAAAGGCTCATTAGTTGAGACAAGAACAGGGAGAGATCACCCAGCACTTACCATCGTGGGTAAAAGAGACTTGGCTTGTGGAAATCAACTGAATTTATTACCAGTCAATTTCCCCCCACTACCAAACCTGGCCATGCAAATCTAACACATATAAAAAAGTAGAATTAACTACATATGGGGCTATTTATTACTTAAGATAATTAGGAAAAAGAAAACAAATAATTAAGAATAATTTTGTTTCGATAGACAGTTTTGTGTCCTGGTATTTTTTCAAAAATTAACTATTAAAGACCTTTACTTTAAATGATTGAAGGATAAAGAATTTTTGTATTTGTTTCAGATGCTGAGTAGAAGAGCAGTAAATCTGCTGTCTTCTTTTAGATCAGCAGAAAAATGGTTAATAATCTATTCTTGATATTTAAAAAAAAAGGAAAAAACCCTCAAGATCTTGAATTTATAGAAAAAAACAGGTAGAAGTTGACTTGTTTTGGCAGATTATATAAGAGTCAATGTTTCTAATAGTTTTAAGGACAGAAGTCATGATACGTAGACAGGAGAGGTATTGAAATAAAGTTAAATGGATAGTTCTGCAGTTATGCTGAAAAGACTATTACCTGTCATTTAAAGGTCAGTCCTTTGGGATATTAGTGTCCAGTGGCACTACAATCTGTTGACCCATTAGCTCAAAAATTAATTTGTACCAGGGAATAAAGCAGGTCTTTCAGTCAACTTTTCTTAAGAATGCAAGCAATCAAGAGTATGAGCAATTAACATTACATCCTACCACATGTGCAGAAATAAGCTGGTAAGAGATGAGGTTATGCAGAGCAGGCTTGCCTATCACACAATCATAGAACAACTGAAATAAGAATGACCCTCTGGAGATCATCTAGTCCAGTCCCTGCTCAAAGCAGAATCATCTAGGGTAGTTTTCTCAGGTCCATGTCCAGTTATGTTTTGAATATCACATAGGACAGAGATGCCACAAGCTCTTGGGGCAGCCTGACCAGAATATTCAACTGCCCTCACTGCAAAAAAGATCTTTCTTACACTTAAATGAAATTTTTTATACAGAAACCTGTGAGTATAGTTTTGGTTTGGAGTCCTCACAATGGGAGGGGAAAAAAATGATTTCTTGCTGGAGAACAAGCCCAGCTGTTCCAGGGGAACAAGGTCCCTTGAATACAGGGTCTGAGCAAATACTGAAGAATCATGCTTGGTTTGCCTCTGTTTTACTACAGAATGTAAAAATCTAAAGAAAGGAGTCAAACGCTCTACTGTTACCTGGGAGCACAGTAAGATCTTGTGAAATAGAATGTACTTTCATAAAAAGAATGTAGATAATACCCTTAAGGCATTCGGTTCACTCCATGGGTGAAGCAGCTTGATAAGCCAATGAGTATGGGTATTTTAATTGAGCTGCAGTGAGTAAATGAAATACAGAATGAAATACAGACTTCATATCATTATGATGTGATATGATGGCATAATGACACAAATTAAATTATCTTCAGAGAGTTGATTTTAAGGCTGTGGCTGCTTTCTTGAGAAATGAATTTAGTTTCTGAGACTCAGGTAGCTCACCTCATCCAAAACATGGTGTAAAAATCCACTTCACCGCCTTAATCTTGCAAATAATCACAGAGATTGGTATAACAGTATGAGTAAACTCATCACTACATGGAGAAGTACCTGAGGAAACTGTCATCTGAACACATTTACCATCTGAACAGATAATTAAGAGAGAAGGTACTGGAAAGAGAATCAAAAATTCAAGTGGACAGACCGTTTAAAATCAATACATGTTCAACTTGACTTGTTGGTTTGGTTTTTTTTTTTGGAAGTGTTCTACTGTCCATTATGGCTCTATGTAGGAAAAGTTTGGGACTGTTTATAAAGGATATTGCTAAGAGGTTTTTAGGGGAAGAGAGAGTGGCACTACATAAACCTCACATCATAAAGAAATGGGCAAACCATTTTTTGCAAATGGTTCATTCCAGGAAGAGAGGGGGTTTTTTTTGGTTTTTTGCCACGTCTATACAAGTGCAACTGAAATATGCCTGGATCTGTATTCAAAGATTATCAAGGTTCTGTCTGTGGAGAAAACCCCTACGTTTGGTACTTAGTTTTCAGAGACAAGTTGAATTGTTACAGTGTAAACATCATTGAAAATGTATTTGTTCTTCCAGTCTCCTTTAAAATTAACCATAATTATGTCCTTCTTTTCTACACAACTCTTCCTACAGATGTAATGTGTAACAGTAGAGAAGAAAGTGAAAGCAGAAGAAAGGTGCATAGTCCTGATGATAATGAGCTGAGGTTGTGGTGACTGCTGTAAGGAGAGGGATGTGGCACTGCAGCCTGGATCTAAGTTGTGCAAGCTCATTAAGAAAGGCACAGAAATATGCGGGATGAGAAAAATGTCTCAAAGGGAATATTTAAGCCTAATCACCATTGACAAACTGGTATGAATTGAAAAAAAAAAATCCAATGTGTTTTAAAGCAGCTGGATAGGAGCCTAGAGAGAGAATACTAAATGGTGTAAAATTGAACATTTTCCAGTTCTTGAGATACGTAAATGCTGTAAATGCAGGTTAGATTTTAGATGGCAGGCTAATAAATCTGTGGCACACGATGTACCTGAGATATTTTCACACTGTTAAACAATTGATCAAGAGTTAGAAGTGCTTTTAGACAGTTAAACAGCAAAGGGAACGTGTAGTGCATTTCATGCACACATTGCGAAGGACCACCTGTTATCCAAAATCTGTGAAACTAAAGCTGCTTGGGGCATTTGTAAGTTATACAGTTGGTCCTGTTGGTACTTTAGATGTTGCAAGTATGGTTAAAAGATTCATATATTCAGTTGCAGTTTCATTTGGATATGAATACAAATAAGAGAAAACACTTCTTTTTATTTTTATGCAACATACATTTGCACTAGGGATGTTAGAAAAGTGCTTACTTCCAGGTTCCACAGAAAACTTTTTTCTGCTACATGGATACTACATGTGTTCACCACCATAGGTAGTTGTTAAAAATTGACAATGACTGTTATTCTCAAAAGCTAGTAGAATTACGTGAATTAATTATTCTAATTTATTGACTGATACAGCAGAGATATAAATAATATTTTGTGGTATCCAGTCCTGAGTTACCAGAATATATGAGATCCCTTAAAGACAAATACATCTGGTGAGAAAAATAAATCGTAGCTTACTCATCCTACTTTTTGATAGCTTGTTCTTTCTGTGGCAGAGCTCCTTTCCCCCTCTCCCCCCCCCCCCCCCCTTTTTTTTTTTTTTTGCAGCGTAGTTTAAAAAAGCTTAGAAAGTCAGATTGGGATGGAGGCTTAGTNCAGGAAAAGAAAGATTTAAAAGTTAAATGGAAAGAGACAAAAAATTTAGTTGTTTTGACTTCCTCATTGGAAAAAGCTGGAAAGGGGAAAAAAAAAAAAAAAAAGAAAACAAAAAATGGGAGTAGAAAGGACAAAAGAAAAAGAGAATCATCTCACTGTTTTAATTTCAACAAAGATACATAAACCTTTTTTTAAGCATAAGGGATAAGTAAATAGTTTCCACCATCATATTCTCCACTTTTTTTACTTGTCCTTGTTCTAAATAAAGGATGAAGAGGGGAAAATTCCACATGGTGCTTCTAGTTTTATTTTCCTTTAAAAGATGGAGAGAAATACTTGAATATTGTTTTAATGAAACAAAAGGAAAACCCTACAAAAAGCTAATATTTGAATGAAGTACTTCTCTAAATAACTGTTAATAAAAGTACATGTTCTGGAAGAAAAAGTTTGATGGTCATCCTTATTAAAAACAGCATCTATAACAACTTTTCTCCTTTTTCTTTTTAGAACATAATTTGGGTTTTATTTATTTTTTATGATTAGTTAGTATTTTCAGGAATAAAAACCAACAGATCTTATTTGTGAAATTTACTTTTGTCAGCAAAGCTATCCTCTTTGTTTTGTTCTAATGGAAAGGAAGTGCCACTATCTACATTCAGCTGTTCTCACAGGTGTAGTCCTCACTGAATTTCCTTTGAATTAGTTTATCATCCTTGGGTTTAATGGAACTCACATTTGATATGTGCTTTGGAGACTATCTGCTTTGGTATTTCACCCAAGTGAAGCATAAATAAATGTTATTGACATCAGTAGATTAAGGAAAATAATTAATGAAACTCATACTTACACAAGTAATATAGAAAGAGAAGGTTTCTGGGACTAAAGATGAAATATTGATATATTATAACTGCAATAAAAAACCTAAAGTTTCTTATAAGAATAAAACATACTGAAGTTGCATTTTGGCCAAATAATCATAGTAGCCTTTGCATGAACACACTGAAAATTTGTGAGCTTGTAGTGTTAAAATTCAGTTTAGGATAATGTGGATAAATCCAACCACATACATTACAGGTGCATTTTAGAAACAGTACAGGAGTCATGTTCTCATAGTTCTGACAAAGATCCTCGCAATGTCCACACAGTACACTTTGCAGTACAAGAGAAGATGTAGATAAGGAGAACAAAAGGATCACTGGTCTGAAGAGAAGATGAGAGATAAAGACAATATTGTTCATATGCTGAAATATGGGTCTGGATTCATATAACTGGCTCTTATGCTTGACTTTTTTTGGCCTGTATTACCAAAACTGTTAACTAGGATGGACCAAGGATAATAATTGCTATAAGAACGGGGGGTTTTAAATAGATTTTTTTTATTATTTTTTAACTCCTTTTTAGAAGTCTGATTTCAGAAATTCTGAAATACCTTTTCTGATTATATTTTTTTTTCAATTTTCTTTTCATCTAGAAAATAGCTGAAAATATAGAGATCAAATGTTTTCACTTCTCCTCAACTTCACAGCTATTTGGCAATCTTATTCCAATTTGTAAACACTTTTGTAACATAGTGTCATCGTTTAAATCCAACAGGAAACTAAGCACCATGCAGCTGCTTGCTGACTCCCTTCTTCACAGTGGGATGGGGAGAAGAATCTGTGTGGCAGTGAGAGGCTGATCCCCACGGCAGCCAGAGGGGGAGAGTGAAAGTGACGCTGGGGAAATCCCCAATCTCCCCTAGTCC
>VYZT01054820.1:222604-233343 GCA_013400735.1 Pomatostomus ruficeps
TTTGCTACTGTTTCACCGACGGCTGCTGCTCCCTTGCAGGGACAGACGGTGCAGCTGCGTTCTAAAGCCCGCCGGAGTGCCGGACCTGAGAAGTCCGGAGTGGGCGGCGCTGGAGCGTCCGAGCGCTATTTGCTGTTGCCTCTGCGGTCCAGTAGAAAAGCTGTCCGGGCAACCGCAGCGCCGTGACAAATCTGGGGGGAAAAAAAAGGTAAATCTCTTGGATTGAAGTAAGAACAGTTTAGCATCTGAAATAAAATACAGCAATAATGATGGTTATGGTTATGATGGTGATGAAAATGGAGACAACAAAAAGAGAGAGGGAGGAACCAAACCCAAGAGGGACAAGTGATGCACAGTGCCATTGTTCACCACTCACTGACTGATTCCCAGCCTGTCCCCCAGCAGCAATCGGTGCCTCCTGGCCAGTTTACACATTGAGCATGATGTTCTCTGCTATGGAATATCCCTCTGGCCAGGTCAGGTCAGCTCTCCTGGCCATGCTCCCTCCTAGCTTGTCATGCCCCTCCTCACTGGCAGAGCATGGGAACCTGAAAAGTCTTTACTTAGAGTAAGCACTACTGAGAAACAACTAAAAAGTGTGCTATCAACATTATTCTAGTACTAAATCCCACACCCACAGCCCTGTAGCAGCTGCTAGAAAGAAAATTTACTTTAACCCAGACAAAACCAAAACACCTAGAAATTCAATTTTCTGATAAGTATTTGTCCTGAATAGTTACAAAGTTACCCTACTTATCTCTTAATGTATACATAAGCTCAGAAAACTTGTAGAATTTGCCATAGTTATACAATTCCTGAAAGTAAAGAGCCACTGAAGAATTTATAGCACTGCTTGCCTCAATCCATTTCTTAGGAATATGTTTCAAAGGTAATGAGTGGATTTAACACCATTTGACTTAAAATAACTGGCAGCAGATTGTTTGTCTTAGGAAAATCAGATTTAGTACAGTCTTATTTAAATCTGAGTTGGGAAGATCAATTATAGTCAGGCAGATTTGAAATAGTTTGGTCTTCATTTGTAGCAGTGCAGCAAATGATGTTAACAACCTAGTACATCATGACAAGTAAATTGAAGGTGAAATAAAGCCAGAAAAAGCTCAATCTATATTGACTGTAGCCTTCAAGTTCACCTGAAGGTCATACAGAGATAAGATGAAAAAAGCCATAGCACAGACACATAATGCTGCCTTTATTCTTTCTGTTTATATTCTGATAGTTTGGGGATAAAGGTGTGCAGATAAGTCAGGATGAATGATTTGTGGATTTTGATTTCAAGAAAGTGCCCTTGTGGGAGTCTGCCCAAGAGTAAATTAACAAAGGAGATGCTTGAAGATGCTAAAGCATTCTATGTAAGAATTTTGTAGTTGCAATTTAAAGGGTCAGTAATGACTTTCCTCAGTCAAAACCTCAGTACATGTACACAGTTTACATTTTAATCCCATTGGAAGAATTTATAGATTACTTCAAAGCCATTTATCACCTAATCAGAATTCTCAAAATTAATTTAAGTGTATTTCAAATCTGGGAGTTTCTTTTTCTCAAATAAACCATTTACTGTACTATGTGTTGGTCTTGAAGTGCAAAAGACATTTGATTTCAATATATATGGTTATGATGTGCTGAAACACCATGATAATATTTCAAAGAATTTATGCACCTTCTAGAACCAGGAAAATACTTCTATGTCCAAATGCTTTACACAGAGATATAGGGCATCCCTTTAAATCACATATACTCTTTTTTAGCTTGTTTACCATGAAGAGGCAAACAATTTTTCTTTTTTTTTCCCTTAGGAAATATTAGTCTACTATTCTCATACCTGTTCATAAAACTGATAGTGAAATTATTGTTTCCAGAGATATCCTGGGTTGTTTCCCTCTCACCCAGCTTCATGTGTCTGCAGTTTATATGTGTACACACTAGCAAGTAACCCAATGCTCTCTTCAAGGTCAATACAGAGCAATACATAGTGATTCATCTGACCTATTTTAATCATCTATTTTAGGATGAGATGACTCATGCTTTGAAAGTGCCAATTTTACTCCACTCACTGTGAAAAAGTCTTGACAACTAGCTAACAGGAAAATATCTGTACTGCTGATGTCTATATTTGTGATTTCACAAATGCCATTCTATGTGCTATCTTCAGAACTCTCTGATTTCCCAATCCTTTATTTATAAAAATTCTAGCCATCCAATCAGTGAGCCAAAATAGAATTGTATAGCACTGCTGAATATGCATATACCACAAGTATCAACTAGTTAGTAGCATATTTTAAACAATCTCCATGAAAGAAACCCACATGGTGGACTGGATTCAGAAAGTCATTTTTTCAGAGTGAAAGAGCTTCAGAAACAATTCTTCTATTGCTTAGCTATCAGAAATTTCACTCAGAGGAAAATATTTTGATAAAGGATACAATTGGTGCTAATATAACTAAAAAGGTGCACCCCTCTCTTTCATATGAATTGGTGCAGTTATGTTATTGTGAAAGCACTGGAAAAGCAGAATGCACACAACTTCCACTGTTTTGATAAGGCTGAGAGGTTTTGTATCTTCTTAATCAAATCTTAGCAGTGAAAACAGAATGGGCTTGCATGAAACCCATCCTGAAGACAGTTCATGTTTAATGTGTGATGGGAGCCAAAGTTGTTTGACAACTTGTAAAAAATGCAGTTGTTAAATGTTATGACAATTGTATTTATACAGTAAAAGGTGGAACCCTGCAGATGAATTGACCTTCTTCAGTACCCTCCTTCCTGCGTATAATGAATGTGACATTTACTATAATGATATCACTTATCTTTTTGGACATTACTAGAGAGATGAATTTTCATTATGAATGTGGGAAAGTTGTGAAAAGATTTCTAAACCTAACATTTTACTCCATGCACTAAAATCGTATGTCAATGCCTCAGATATTGTATAAACAAACCTACTTCACATAAGGTATCCTAGGTTTGCTGTATTTTGGGACTTTATTCATTAAAGAAACCCAGTATAGATGCTGATCCCTAAATATCAAAAGTTAGTAAGAGCTGAAGCTCACTTTTTTACTTTTTGAAGCATAATCCCAATATTTAACAGCGTTAAACTCTACTGAAATATGCGTTAGCATATGCGTACAGAGTTTGTGAAAGCAGTCATTGTCTCAGGCTTCACTGTAAGTGTAACCAACCAACTAACTGTAAATTAATGATAGCTGCCAATTTTGCAGGGTTTTAGAGGTGTGATATAGCATTATAACATTTGGCAATTAATTTTAGAAACAAGCAAATTCACTTCTGCACATTATTGGTCATTTTACAGAACTAATAGGTTAATTACATGGCTGGTTAAGGAAAGGCAAAGTTATTAATATCTCAGTATAAATGAATTGTGTTTTTACAGGAGCTATCAACATCACAAACCAAGCCACACAGTGGCAGGATATGGATGAAAGGGATCTGGCCCTTCAGCCTGTGTCTTGGCCAGCATAGATACTGCCAAGTGTTCTGACTTAAAAATTGTAGCTTTCTATAATGGTTGCTGAATCCACTGTCTGTATGAGTTGACTTGCAATTTCTGCTTTTGATTGTCTTAATTTAAGAATTTAAATGCTTTGCTAAATTTCCTGTCATTTTGGCAGAAGGCTAGACAAAATGCAGCTTTCTGTAGGATGGAGTTGGGTTCAATTTTCATGTGCTGATATGCTATTGGATTTGTAATCTAATTCTTTGTTTTGATTGTATGCAAAGGGCTTTTCAGCACTCCAAATGCATGGTGACCTTCTTTAATTGTTTTCAGAAACTGGGTCTGTGAAACTACCGTCAATTATTGACTTGTCTTTTACGAGATTTTTACTCCTGGCTCAATCCTGCAAAGAGTTGGGAAACCTAAGAAATGCTGAGCATGTCCAAGATCTATAAAAATCAGTGGCACTGGAGGTCACTCACTGGATTATAGTATCATATAAAATGAGATATTCAGTGAGCCATGGTCTTTCCATTTAAATCAGATACACTTGTGAAACTTAATATCCTCTGCCTTGTTTAAATAGCTTTGGATATACACAGAGAGAGCACAACAGCATCATATATAAAATACATATGATGCATTATTTATCTTTGACACACGTAAATATCAAATCCCATGTTCTGTTCTTATTATTGAGCAACAGCTTAATTGAACTCAGAAGGCAAAAGATACAAGAAATTTAGAGATGGCAAAGCTACACCATTAGGTGCTTTGTAATGATGTGTTAACACATCTCAAAAGCACTGTTACTTAAGAAGAAATGCGAATATGTCTAAGAAGTTACTTAATATCTAATTTGTGAGGTTTTTCTTAGCTTTAATTGCATTCTAATTTACTAATTAACTTTGGAAGGAATACTTGGGGGACCTATTTTAGCGAATTTTAGTATGTATAACTTGTCCTTGAGTAACCAGCATAGAATCTTTGAAAAAACTCTGAGCACAGAGTTATAAATAATAGCATATTTGAATAAAAACAAAACATGATTTTTTGATAATAGAAAGATGTGCTTTATTTTTTTTTAGGGAATATGTTCACTGAAACATTAACAAATGTAAGCATCTTTAAAACAATTCACTGATATTTTATCTGTCAAAATAAAAGTTTTCGAGCTGAGGAATATGTTCCATATTTGTTTCCAGAAATGTGTTAGAATGCATTGGGAATGACAGACATTTGATATCAAAAGAAGTCAACCATTTAGCAGAAGTAGTGCTAATTTTGAAAGTTGTTCAAAGTTAGAAGCAGTAAGATCACTACCTTTTGAGAAGAAGAGTGTTGAAGAATGAGAGTTTATTCAAGTAGTGCACACTGAAAAATATATGGACACATAAATAAACAGAAATACACACATATGCATGATTACGTTTATTTCTGATGCAATTAACTTTATTTATGATCATGTGATTATCTAATGGCAGAGAATTGCAGTCATGTCTCCAAGACAGAAATGTAAATTACAATGTTTTCGTCAAAAATATGAATGGAAAATTTATGACTGTTGATAGTTGTTAAGGATATATGTAATGCCAAATATATACTGACATTCTTTGATTGTATCAGTTTCTCTGTAGAAATTCTCAAACCTTGTAGTGGTATTAACTCTTAAAAGACTTTAGTTTTTTCGTGTACTCATTTATCTTTTATTAAAGTCCAAAATTCATCTGGTCATATGATGATATCTACACATGAACTAATCATCTTTATCTGAAAAGAAACAGACAATTACCCTAGGTCATCTCTTGACATTCACCACTGAAATAACTTGATATCCCTTTATGATCGGAAATGTATTTTTGTATTTACATTTTTATGACAAAAACTCCACATTCCCTCAACAACTTTACTCATGTCTGGATTTACTCATTGCATGCTTATGAACACTTACACTACTGATACTATGCATTTGTTAAAATTTTCAAATAATTTCTTCCACTTAATTTTCTTGAAATAATTGTAAATTGCAAAAGCAAGAAAATATTTTAATATTTTTCACAACTGTGTTGAAAAATTTATAACTGTTCTGGAAATCAATTACAGATTTTTCCTAGAAATAATAATCCCTGAAAATCATCCTGAAGAATCCTAATCAAATAGCATTTAAAAAACTTACATGAAGCTGATTGTATTGCCAAAACTGAAGCTTCAGGACTGAGAACCCAAAAGTGTAAAAAATTATGATAATTTTGGTTTAATAACACTATTTCAAACTCTTGTCTAAAAAAAGAGATTAATAACATCTCAGATTACTTTTATGTAGTTATATGTTTTAATTTTTGAGCACTCATAATTCAATTAATTAAAAAACCTCAAAGTTTTCTAAAAATCTTCAGTATTTTAGAGCAGCAGACTGTAGTTGAATGCTTTTCTGGGGTTTTTTTGTTTGTTTGGTTGGTTTTTTTGGTTGTTTTTGTTGGGGTTTTTTTTGTTTTTTTGGGGGGTTTTTTGCTTATGGCTATTTAAAAATGCATGGGAATTTTTATTGTTTAACATAGTCTACCACTATTACAGTACTAAATAGATACTGTACTACACATATGAGAATTATTCTGGCCTCTAGATCAACTTTGTTTCTTTCTTTGCTATTAAAAAAATTAACAAAAAAAATTTTACTAACTTCAGTCTTCTCTCAAACAGTAATTTTAATCTTTATATGCTTCCCTAAGGAATAAAAACCCCATAACTCTTGAGAACTTACTGCATTGATTTTCTATTAAGAAAGTAACAAAATCAGCAAAATACTATGCAAAGAATTGGTAGACTAGAATTATTACAACATTAACCAAATATAGCAAAATATTAAGCAATTAAGTCACTCAGATTTATTTGTTGGGGAGATTTCATTAGTAAGTATAGCACAAGAAAAAAAAAGGAAATAATAGTGTTCAACCTAACTATAAAATTAAACAGGCTTTGTGTTCCTCAGCTTATAAAATAGTATTCCCAAATATAATCTAATCTTAGGGGACTCACTGTTTTTCTCATTTTCATAACTATCGTAAAACATCTACAGCAACAACATATATATGTTCCTAGGATTTGCTTTGTTATCTATTTTAATTAGCTGGTCTGTTTAGGGTCCAGCTCTGCTTCTGTGGCTTCTTGATGAACAGCAGAAAGATAAGACCCAGCATGAAAAAGTTATTCCTCATTTCTGTTGCGCAAAGGAACCAAGCCCTTGCTAAGAGACTTCTGGTAAGAAGTGACTCCTCCTACTTTTTATGCCTTACATCTGGTGGTTTAACCCCAACTCCATATCCTAGAACACCATGCCAAAGAATCAGAGCATGTAGAGCTCTCACGAAGCTTTTCATTCACCATGTATCATCTTTTGAAAGAACACACAATAGGGAATATAAAAGTTTAAGTCAACAGCTTAGTTGCTTTTGGGGTCTACGTTGCTCCTTCTTTTCCTCTTTCTTTTTGTACATGTCAAATTAGTGCAGAAGCTTCCTGGACTACAGATTTTATATTGATTCTATATTTCATTCTCTTACTTCAAAATAAAAATCCAGATTCATGAATTCTGCAAACTGGTAGAGCAGTTTGAAGAAAACTTAAATTTTTTCCTTGAAGAAACATAAAAGTTTAATTTTCTGTGATTCATGGGATAACGTACATAGAGGTGACCTGAAGTAATAGGAAGATACATGAGCATCTGCTAAAACCTGTGAGTTAAATTTGGAAAAAGACGTACAAATCTGCAAAGCAGCAGAACAAGCAAAATTGCAAATGCACAATTTCAGAAATAAGGAAAATTGAGAAGGAATGACTGAGCTTATTGCACAGCAGAACATGCTGAGACCAGTAGAGAAAAGCACCTGAGCTCATCTCTTAGCACAGAGACCAGCCCAAACTACTGGGTAAAAAGAAATCATCATGGAGACCAGATCCATCCAGCAGAGCTTCCCATGTACCCAACCCTGTCATTGCTGCTGTACTTTGTTAGTGCTCGGGGTGATGGTTTCCTTGGATGCTGAACTGAGGAGGGGAACTGGGTGCTGCTGTGATAATCATTTGTCTTAACAGGAGGCAAAAGAGGCAGTAAAAAGCAGCAAACCCTGCACCATCTCTTTTTGCTGTGCACATCATATGTGTGTCAAAGCCCTCAGAGTGCCCTGAAAGAGCAGGGCAAGAACATGCCATGTGGTTTTCTGGGCACATGTGATAAAGGGTCAAGCGACCCTTCCAGTACACCTTGGTAACTGGTCAGCTATCCTGTTCTCCTGGGAAGAAAGTGAATCGGGGGAAAAGTGAGAACTTTTTTATTTCACCATTCTTGGGTTATATTATCCAAGCAAAATCTTCAAGTGTTTTTAGTGTACTTCCTTCTCAGAGCAAGTCTAAGCCCAGACAGTCTCTTCCTTGTCTTTGCTGGTATTCAAACACAGCCAAAACCTTCTCACTGGCACACATTCCTTAGAAACTGGTCACGACAGCAAAACATCTTTTTCTAAAGTTATCATCTCTTAGTTACAGCAGTGTGTTGACTGCTGGCCCTTTTTTAAAATAAGGGTCTCTTGGACTGTGACATATCTAACAGCAGTGAATACAAAACATAAAATCTAGCTCGCACAGATAGCCCTTACACCTTACTCAGACCCAAATAAGTAAGTGATGCTAACTTCACATCCATGTTTCTAAGAATCAGAGAAACATTGCAGATAGGCCCTGCTCCTCACCTCCTAGGAAGACAATATATTGTAGCCTCTTTCCTTAACGGTGGTGTCCTTTTTCTTGCACTTTTCCTTAACCATAAAAAGAAATCAGGGGACAAAAAGGGAGAGGGGTTGGGCTGACCAGAGGTGACGCTAAGAATCTGAGTCTCCTACTTTTCAGGCTCTGACAGTCTTGATGTGAAATTTCTGAAAGTCTGGACCATTTCAGTTCTGCACATCAACCAAAGGTATAAATACCCAAACCGCTTCTCCCAGGGTGATATGGCAGAGGTTAAAAAAGTCAGAAGTGATGAAGAACATGGTCATATGGCTGTCTTGACAAAAGGTAGCATAACCAGTGTGGATTAGAGGGGAAATACAAATTATAATGAAATTATGAACCTTTCCCTAATGGATGTAAGTAGTCCAGCAGTTAGATTCTGTTAGCATTTACATTTATTTCCAAAGCTTTGCAAATGGATTTAGCACAAGTTTGCTCTTCAGCATCTTGACTGAAGGCAACCTCAACTGCAGTAAAGGTGTGGTGTTTTTAGCACAATTTATCACCTCTGTTTCTACAGACGTTTCTGTTCACACTCTGAGTGCTGCAACAGCCAGTACTACACAGTTAATGGAAAGTCTTGTCACAGAACAGTGAACCCATGTGACTTTGCATTCTGGGACTGACTTAGATTGAAGGACCATCGGAGCCGATGGGACCTAGCTGTATTGTTTGAAAAAGAAAGCCTGTTGATTAAATTTCTATTTTCTGCAAAAGCTATGAAGATAACATTCAGTTATTTCATAAAAGTTTTGCCCAGTCAGGAATGCAAGATTTGTACTAGGTGCTGGTACTACCCATTACTTTTCTCTAGGAAAACTCCACTAGGCTGACAAAATCTCTTTATCCAGTTTAATTAAAGGTTTACTCTGGCAATCTTAGGTAATTGAAATGCTTTGCTAATTGCTCCTTGAACAAAATGAACTATTTACAAATGATCATTCTTGAAGGAAGCATGGAGATTGTAACTATCTGCTCAAATTTTCTTCCGGGCAAATGCTTAGTTGAGATCTTGCAAAACATTGAAGTGTGTATTTATAAGTAAATGTAATAGCAGTTAGAGACTTCAAAGGCTTAATCTAAAGAAGATTTAATGTGAGAAAATATTATTAAAGTAGAATTAGTATCACCTAACTTCAGTTATGTGAATTGTCTGTATCTAGTAAGTTAGTGTTCAGGTTTTTTCTGTAATCAATGACAATGGACGGGCAAGTCCAAGGGCTATTAGTCTTGACTACTTTAGATACTTCACGTTGGGAAATGCATCTCTGATAACTGACTCCAAAGGGTCAGATAATGAACTTAGACTTGATGCCCAACTCTTATAAAGCTGAATGAAATGAGTCTCATACTTTATTTCCAGAAAATGATAGATGCAATCATTACAGTAGCTCCATTTTCACAAACACCCACAGTTCATTACAACACTAAGGCATAAGTATGCTATTATTAACATAATTATTCTGGATAAAACACAACTATGCACTTCAAATAAATGGGAGCAGCTTGTTTTATCATCCTTTTTTTTTTTTTTTGCAATTGCAGTCCTTAATGTACTTAACTATTCCTCATTCTAACATAAGAATATCACGTATAAAGTCTTCTCTGCTTGAAATACTACTTATTCCTGCTTTTCATTATGTCCTTCATCTCCATTTGTTCTCTTATGAGTAAAACTGTTTTTCTTCTTTCCTTAAGAGCAAGGACACATCTTTCCATGCCCCACTGTATGTCCTGAAGTTGCATTCTGCCTTCTTGGAGAGTATCCACAGTGTTGCTTTCTTGGTTATCATTTTCAGTAAAACATTATCAAAACTACTTTGGGAGAAATCCTCTTTTGCTATAGAAGTCACTTGAAAAATTTCACTTGAAAAAGTCTTCAATGGAACAATATGTACCTCTGTTTGTGAAGACACCCATATGAAAAGTTCAGCCTTCTGCAAACCACTCAATCAGTCTGAATTTCTCTCTTAAAATGCTAAGGTATGATGCTACCCAGGGCACCCAAAACTTCTTCCACTTCTCAGGGCTTCAATGAAACAGGAAAAGAACAGGCATGCACTTGGTTACCATGGTAGTGAGCATCTTGGTGATATAAATAACAAAACTGAAGTTATTACCTGAGTAGTATTTTCTTTGTTTCTTAACAAGTCCAAGTCCATAATATCAAAGCAGTCTTATTTACATATTTCATATTTCACTCTGAACATCTACTACTAACTACTGTTAAAGTGCTGTGGTGCTCTGGTGGGGGCACCAGGAGTCCATCCATGGTTCCAGAGGCTGCCGGGGCTGCTCCGAAGGCACAGGAGGGCTGGCAAAGTTCCTGCAAGGTTTCACCCAACCCCCCGATGGTCCAGGCACGCTGAAGAAGGAGAGACAGGCAGAGGGGCTTCCCAGATGGTTTATTCGGCACTGGGGTTGTACCGGGGAAAGCCCAGGCACAGCGTGTTACAGTTACATAAATACCAACACGAGGGGG
>VYZT01054820.1:233446-257761 GCA_013400735.1 Pomatostomus ruficeps
CAACATCAAAGCAACATTAAAGCAACATTATTCTAGAATAACATGGGAGTTGGATGCTTTAAATAAACCCTGCCCGACATTCTTCAAGTGTTCTAATGGTGCTTGTCTGTTTTCTACTTTCCTTCATCATTACTCTGACCATAGAATTTGCTGAGCTTAGATTGTTCTTGTTTTCAAAGGCACAGAGGTTCAGCTTTTCCATTAAAAGGCTATGTTTAGCCTGTTTGCACCTCAGTTTTCACCTTTAAAAAATGAAGACTCTTAAGGCTTCTTCACTTTGCAATAATTCACCTTTGCAAAGCTAAATTACTTAACAACTGCAAAATATGCTGAGATCCTGTTGTAAAGAAGAAGTTATGATATGGAAGCTGCAAAATAATATTATAATGCTTACAAATGCAGAGAATTGGGTAGGGAACAGAATCAGCAGTTCAGGTGACAGGTCATTTGCAAACAGAATGCAAGGGAGAACGAGGTCTCCAGGGAGTAATTTAGTTCATTGTCTAAAGATTTATACCTGCTGGTGTTGCCAGCTGAATAGGTTTGCTCCATACAAAAATATGAGTTGATCTATTATATGACGTTTTAAAATTCTTTCAAGTCTTTACTTCAGAGAGAGATATTATCTGGTTAATGTACGTGCTGTTGTAGCAGGATGGGGTGGTGCATTTGAAATATACCAGTTTAGGTTAATTGAATCCTTATTGGGGAAAGTTCTTGTGACAGGCACATTATTATGGCACCATTAATAAGGCTTGTTACAATAATATGCTTTTGTTTTGTGTGAACCATAGGATTTAGAACTGCATGTCATGCTAGGGCTTCTGCAGAAGATAATAATCAAACCAACAGAAAGTCTTGAAGAGATGCCTCATGATTTATTCTGTCTCTGAATGCTTGCATTCTTATATGTATTGGCAGGTTTTCGTGATTGTTCTAATAGTTCTGAAACAACTTTTCAAATTATCTTAATGGTCTAATAATAAAGTATTTTAATAGAATTTTTTTTTTTCTTCCTGCCACGCAGTGTATTTTCTTCTGCTCTTGGTAACAATATAAAACTGAAAATAAACCTTGACTGTTTTTTTGTACATTTCAGTGTTTAACATTGTATGAAAAATGCTGTCTGATGTAATTGTGCAGAAAATGTGTCTTCCTATTAATATGAACTTTATAAAAATGCCTGCCTTATTCTTGCACAGCTCTATTTTATATTAAACAACCCGATTTTCTCATAAAGAGGATTTGTAGAACTAAACTTCCCACTAATTCTCACTGTGTCACTACTCTCAGGAGAGATGCAGCTGCCACTCTGAAGCATAAATGCTTCATGACAATCCCCAGAACAGCATTTAAAACATTATGTAAAAGTAAAATAAATATTTTGTCCATTGCTTGGCAGCTCTTTCTCTCTGTCCTGTCAGTGGCAAGTCTCTCTTTCCCTATCACACCTTTTTCCAGTTTGGTTGAAGAGTTTCCTTTGATTGAAAAGGGATTATGTAAAGCGAGTAACAGAGAATAGGAAATTGGAAAAGCACACTTGCTCATCCTTATCTTGTAAAATAAACAGAATTTAAAGATAGGATCAGATTAGAATTCATAGATTAAATGATTGCATAAAAATATGAATTGTAACCTTAATTTCTAATTCTAGGGCAGGAAAGTGAAATATTTTATGACAATTAGGAAATCATTGAAATACTAAAGGAAGACACCAGAAGCTTTGAAGACTCTTGAGCTGAAAACTTCTGAATCAAAAATATAGCTGGCGTCTTTTTTTGACAACTTTCTTTCTTTTTTTTTAATAGCCCATGCAAAAGTGCTTGCAATATATTAGAAAACATATGTCCAGAAATCTTCTGGTGATGTGGAAAATTACAATAAAAATGCTTCTACCAGTATCAATTGATAGGAAATATGAACACACGTGTACCAAGTAGCAAGAGGATGAGAGCTATAAAAATGGCTGACACCTACAGGAGCAGACCATAAAGAGCCTACCGCACGTTTGCCTCCAGGTATCCAGGACAAGCAGAATCAGAGAGGGTGAATAAATCCTGATGAGTCACAGAGGTGGGACGGTTGGTTCCTGATACATCCATGGCACTCATCCACAGCCAATACCCTCCTATTTAAGAACCCTGAAAGTTGGGGGATAGATTGGAAAAATGGTGCTGCTTGTCATTGCAAGCCATCCTGGACAGCCTTCCTGGATACTTGTCAGACAATTCATATGCATTTTGGTGCTTGTGTGTACTAAAATGTGAATATTAGTGGCTGAAGCAGTTGTAGTTTAAAATAAATTAGTATTTCCATTCTATGAGATAGTGCACCTGAGATACTGCATCAGCCTTCATCAATGCCACTGACACAGGGATGAACAAGTACACACAGCCCCATCTGTACTGTGCCATGTTCCCACAAGCAGCTGGAGGCTTCCTGCAGTTGTGGACAAGGGGAACTCTGCATCACTTACCCTATCTGTCTGAAACTGACCTGGAAATTAAATATTCTGGTTTGTGAACCATTGGCTAGTTCTTTTGTTTTGTGTGGTCTTTTGGGGGAAATACCCTAGGCGTTTTCCTTATTGTCCTTGTTACATTCATGATCTTTATATATGTCTACAGACAAAAATAAAGATATATATGGAAATGCATATATATATATATGCATACCTGTGCCTTCTTTATGGGAAGGAAGTGGGGAGTTATTTAGAGGCCGCTCTCAGATTTTCTGGGTGTGACACTTTCAAATCATGGAAACTACCCCATTACAGAGCAGTATGAAAACATGTGGTGTGAGCCAACAGCCATGTCCTTGGGTCAGTGGGATGAGGCAGGAGGCAGAGTTCAGCCTGTGGTACATGGGCTCCATACAGACCTCAGGACAGGGTCATTTGTTTTCAAGAGCATAGCTGGGATGTTCTGTGCCCTGACTCTTAAGAATTTTCAATGTCAAAGGAAGACATTTCATTTTCTTTCCTATTTTCTCCTAGAAAATATCCATTAACCATTGAATTCTCTATGGATTCACATAGACAAATATTTTTCCTATTAATTATTTATTGATTGAAATATTTTTTATATTGAATCAAACCAAGGAAGCACTTTACTAAAGATTTTTTCCAATACTTAATTATAAGGATTTTATTAAAAAATCCTCAAATTCTCAGAAATCCATAAATATAAATCAATGACAATAAGACAATAATGCTATCTTATTTATATCTTAGAAACTTCTTCAAATAATGTTAGCATCTCTGCTTAGCCAAGTATACAAGCAAGTTTCAATGATTCAGAGGTCTTTGCAATAGACTATGTCATAAGAACAGTCACAGGACTCTTAATTCCTGCTTAGTGCTTTCATTTGCTGCCTCTGTACAATTCTTTTATTATTATTTGAGTCAATGAGATTGCTAACCAGGTAATATGAAGCAACTAATGTACAGGAAGAGGCTAATGTCTAATGGACACTCAGAGCCTTACATTCATTTGGTATTTAACATCTGTGGTGTTCTTTCCTTGTTATCTGCTCTGATTCTTTGAGCCACACTTCTCTGAGAAATGTCAATGCATAGACAGGAACTACATAAAAATCATGTTTTACAGAACCAAATATGACATCCTCATCGTGCTCAAAGTGTTGAAAAAAGATACTGGTGCAACATAGAAATACGATAAAAACTAAAAAGATCTGTCATGATAAATACTAGTTATGTTGCAACCACTAGAGGTGGTTGAACCACTTGGAGGTGTTGAAATAACTCTAGGACAGGTGCAGTGCACATTTGAGTGGGTTAGATTGGTCTATGCTAGATGGAAGGCTGCCTGGCCCCACTCTGTCACCCAACAACAAAAAGAGTGCAAAGGAGTGTTGAATTCACTCTGAAACAAAGTCCTTCAATAAAGCTGAATCCTAATTCTAATGCCATACAGTTAATGGTTAAGGTACCTCTCATGTTACTGGAATGTGTAAGGTACCAAAACAACTCATATTTTGACTCAACCCAATTACATCTTAAAACCCATGAAGCCAGGTCACTTAATCACATTAGAAATGCCTTATCACTCAGTTTTAATTATCCTGTATGGTCTGCAATATTGATGTCTTACATTTCAGTGGTACCGAGTTGGGATTTTGTAGTTTTTGTATGACATCTGAACATTTTTTTCTTTACTGCTGATCAATGTTCACGTGTTTTAGTATCATACTTCTACTAAATGCCTCAAGAGATCTGTAGGTATTCTTCACAGGCCATTGAGGGTTAAATGATAAATTCTGAAGATGGTTTTCTTTTACAGTGGACCTCATCTTTTAGACCTATCATAGAAAAAGTGCTAATTTCTGTGGGTTGTGCTAATGACCTTAAATTTGTTGTATTATACATCTGATAGAAGTATTTCTTAACCAGCACAAAATGAACCAAATTGTTCTTAGAGGGAAGAATCAGCTACATATGTTTTTGCTACATATGATGCAAATTTCTCACCTTCTGAAAAAGGCTTCCTTTTTAGCCACTTGAGAGAAACAGGTGCTTTTAGGGATCATGCATTTGACCTGCTTCAGACACAGATTTAGGATCAAATGATTTTATATCTTAGAATGTTTTTGGGTTTTTTCCCTAGTTACTGTGAAGTGAGTCTTGAGTGTAACTCAGCTATAAATATGGAACAATGAAGTTCAGTGAAATGCAGATTTTCCCAGCAGACCATGAGTGATATAAAGGACCCTATGTCACACATGCTGATGCCATCTTCAGTTATTCTGTGTTTCTCTTGGGGTTCAGACAAGTTATTTGCCTGGTTTTTACTGAACTAGAAGTTGTTCTAATGAAAACCACTGCCTGATGTAAAATAATTTCAGTTAAACAATACTGAGCCAAGTATTGAACCCTAGGGGACTCTACTGGTGACAGGCCTCCAATAAGACCCTGTGCCACTGATTATGACCTTCTGGGATCTGCTGTTCAGCCAGTTCTCAACCCACCTCACTGCCTGCCCATCCAGTCCACACCTCTTGAGTTTATCTGTCAGGATATTCTCGCCCTTTTGGAAGACTGGGATGGTATTTTCTTTCTTCCAGTCCTCAAGTGCCTCTCCTAATTACCACTACATTTCAAAGATGATTGTGAGTGATCTCTTTATGGCATCCATCAGTTCTTCCAGCACTCATGGAGGCATCTTGTCAGGGCCCATGGACTTGTGGATATTAAGTCTCTGACCCAACACTCTGTGGCCACGGGAAAGCCTTCCTTCCAACATTCCTTTACTCTGCTCTCCTGGGTAAGAGATTCCTGAGGGTGGGTCTTGTTGTTGAAGATCAATGCAAAGAAGGCATAATTTGAAAATAGCCTCTTATAGTATCATGTTGCTGTTCCCTGGGAGGAAACAAAGTCTGCTCCATGCAAATAAAATGCTGTGAGTCCTGAACTTAAATGTCCCTTGGGATTCCCAGAATGTTCAAAGTCACATGTCTAGACGTCTGTACCTTATTGCTGACCGCGTAGTCATGCTGACTCCCTTTCTCTATTGACATGATGAGAATGGCTCTAGAGGCCCACAATACCTCAAAGTAAGTTTCTAAAAGGTCAACAATGCTCTTGGTAGTGTAGAGTCTGGAAACCATGTCTGTCAGTAGTCCTGACTTTAGTGAAGGGTGGTGGCACAAAGCAGAGCTTGTTTGGAAAACTGACCATCAGAACAATTTTCAATTTTAATTTTGCAAGGCACAGTCCTTGAAACCCCTAATATGTGTGACACTTGAAATACAGACTTCTCTTTTGAAAAGAACATTGCAGAAGTTCAGCTGTCCTTCTGCCCTTGCTACATACTTGGCAAAGTCATACTGGTCAGATTTTTGATGCCTTTTTTTCTCTCCAGTGTCAGAATGTGAGGGAAATGACCTAATGCTGAGATAATTTCTTCAGCTCTGGTGAATGTACTTAAAGAAAATAAACATAATTAGCCATCTTTTACATAACGAGATATTCAGTTGTGCCTCCCCTCAGGAGCATTTCAATAGAGTATATTACTAAGTAGCTAAGTCAGTATCTTTCTATGAAGGCAGACCATCTTAAAATGAGTTGATGGCTTTCTCTTAAATATTCATGTTTAATTTTCAGTGTGGACTTTCTAATCTCACAGATAAGCCCAGAACCAAAGCCCACTGAAGAGATTTTAAAATCTCTTTAAGAAAAAGATTTTATGTTTTGGGTCAGCCTCATAAACCACATTTTACAAGCAGATATGAGTGAATACAGCAAGTAAAGCTAGAATGTAAGCATCTCAGTGTTACATACAAAGGTATTCAGGGAAAGAAACAGTGGTTACACCCAGTAAATATGCTGCCAGTCTCAAACTTGCTCAGTGTCTGGAGGGTGAAGAGTTTAGTACGTCTTCATGGTTAGAAATATGGTTAGAAAACAAAACATTGAATTTTTATCACTCTTAGTGATTTGAAGCTTTAAGAAGTGAGCAAAGCAGTTGTAGCTATTTTACTGGTAGCCTAGAAAGCAATAAAACCAAGGATTCTTAAGGTAAATGTTCTGGAGAACAATATTAAACCTTAAGAGTGTGAGTAGTGAGATTTCTAATGAAAGAACCAAAGGAACCATAACTGACTGTACAGTCTTCTTTACCCTTCATCCTTACTCAGGTATGTCACATTGACTCATGAACCCTCCTTCAGACTAAGGTTGAGACATTTTCTGAGGAACAGGCAACAGCATCCAGTGCTTTTATTCTTCTGTGGGGTCTCCTGATTCTCATTTGAATTTCTACATACAGCTGTAATGTGAATAATCCTGGTCCATCATCTACTTTGCTGACGGTTCTATCAGTACTAAAAGTGAATAAACAATGCAAAGTAACAGGTACTTAAATTTATTGCTATAATTGTTGTCTGTGATGATGATAATTGCGAAATCCATATGGTTTTTTGCACTCATTATATTAAATGTTTTTTAATGACTACTCACTTTTCTTTATGTATATCCTTGTCATTACACATTATGAGTGATGCCAATAGTCAGTTAGCCTTCCTATGCTAGCAAGTAAGGAAACACGGATCCAGAGAAGTCTTCAAAGAAAGACAGAGGGAAGATACAAACCCCACAATTTCAAAAGGAATTTAATATGTGTGGTTAATTTGTTTAATTTTGTGACATTTGCTGAAATGTTTATTTACCTCAGAAGAGTTTTCACAACAGTGACTTAACGTGATATGGATGATGGAAAGCACTAAATAATTATTACTATTGGTAAATCAACCAGAGGCTTCTCGACAGAAGGGATGGTTGCCTTTATTTCAAACAGTTCTTTATATCTTTTCAGAACAATGACTGAGTACACAAACTAACATACTACATGTTAGTGACTAAACCCACTTGCATTGATTATGAATAGGTTATTTTATTTTCATATGCTTAATATTTTAAGAGTTTTTAGGAAGCTAGAGAATGATCTAAGAACAGTGTAGTAGGAGAGCCTAAAAACTCTGAGGTAAAAATGAAACATCAGAAATCTGTTATATTGAATTTGCTTCATTGCCCTCTGTGGCACTGAACTCAATTCCTTTTATAATGAAATTCAACTTAAAATTTGCAATATTCATAAAAGAGCTGATAATCCAAATTCACATCTCCCATTCAGAAAGAGGGAAATAAATACCAAAAAATGCAAAAGAAAAAACTAAAAAATCTGGAATACAAAATTTTAGCAAGATTAGTGTTGTTATCATCTGCAGCAAAAAGGATATCACGCTGCAAAACAATGAAGTTGAAAACACCTCTTAAATGACAGCATACACATGTTCTGTGGAGTTCTTAATTTTCTACAAAAAGAATATTTTGACTTCTTACACAAGCCTTATAATTGATACTAATTGGCAAAACTCTACCAACATCAAGCAAGAGTAAGCAAACTGTTAATTCATCAAAGGCAAGCAGATTCCAATCTAATATTTTTGTGTTGTAGGTAAAATTTATCATTTAATATTTGAGTGCATCTAAGGGTCTTTAGTTTTGTTCATGTTCAGCACTTCACAGACGTAGTTTATCTTTGCAGGGGGCAGAACATCTTTTATTTTAAGGAATCTATTGCATCCTTCTTGTGCCACTTGCCCTGCAGTCAACCAGTAGACTCTAAAACACATCTTTATCCACTGGTTTGTAGATCCTTAGATAGGTGGTAGGCAGGTGAATAGAATCTTTGTTCATGCTCTTCTCTTTTTCAATGGGATGCTGTCCTCTAGATGCTGCTCAATTATCTACAGCATTTATTTCTATAGATTTGTATTCCATTTATGCTGTTAACAGTGATTCCCTTTAGTACCAACATCTGTGAAAAGAGGTCACAAGTTCTCTGGTGCAGATGACAGATCTCCTGTGTTATTACAAAATATTTGCCTTTTCTGGAAAGCTGTATATTTCTAAATACTTCAAAAGTACAGAGTTCATTCAAAATAGTGCAGCATCAGACTACATATATGTATGTATATATATGGATTTTGGACAAATGCAGCCAGTAACAAGAAGGTATAAACAGATTGGCCATTTGTTTATGCCAATATTAAATATAATAAAATTAAAAATAGGAAATGTCCCTTTATCAGATTAAAGCACGGGATTTTCCATCATTTCTTCACATAGCAGGAAACTGTTCAACTTCATATAGTCACAGAACTATTTAGGTCTAAGACTATTGAGTCCAACTATTAACCCAGCAGTGCCAAGACCACACTAAAATATCGAGTGTAATCGCCACATCTACATGTCTTTTAAATTCTTCCAGGCATGGTGACACAACCACCCACTGGGCAGCCTGTTCCAATGCCTGCCAGTTCTTTCCATGGGGAAATTTGTCCTAACATCCAATCTTAACCTCCCCAGCGGCAACTTGAGGCCATTTGCTCTTGTCCTGTCACTTGTTACCTGGGAGAAGAGGCCGACCCCCAGCTGGCTACACCCTCCTTTCAGGTGGTTGTAGAGAGTGATAAGGTTCCCCCTGAGCCTCCTTTCCTCCAGGCTAAACACCCCCAGCTCCCTCAGCTGCTCCTCACAGCACTTGTGCCCCAGCCCCTGCCCCAGCTCCATTGCCCTTCTCTGGACACGCTCCAGCCCCTCAATGTCCTTCTTGCAGTGAGGGGCCCAGAACTGAACACAGGATTGGAGGTGTGGCCTCACCAGTGCCGAGTACAGGGGGATGGTCACTGCCCTGGTCTTGCTGGCCACACCATTGCTGATACAAGCTCAGATAGCCACATGGGTACACTGCTGGCTTATAATCAGCCACTCCTGGCCAACACACCCATCTTAAGGCTGAACAATCCCCTAGGGCATATACAGTGTCGCAAGACACCTATGCTTATGTAGCTTAACCACTCACCAACCACACCATGAAAACCTAATTGGATTTTTGTGATCTGGGTGAGGCATAATTTCTAACACTATGTACAAAGTCACCAGGCAACAAAGTTTAGAGATTTGAATATCTCCATTTTCAATATAGAACAAGGCAAGAAAATGAACAGCTGCTAAAGGTATTGGGCAAAGCCTAGTATTTTTCTTATTCTATAGTCTTTTGGGGATGTAATTTTTTTCTTCTCACAGTCTCTCTGGAAGCAATAATGCGTCAGAGATTTTGGTGAAGGGACATATATTAATCTAAACTTTGACCTTGTTTTGAACTTTTTTTACTGTGATTTTGTTCTCAATATGATAAGAATGTGTTTCTAAGGAAAATAAACATTCAAAAGTACTAAAAAGGCATGTAGAAACAATATTACAGTGTGGTTGCCAACAACTTTTGACCTGGAAAAACTATCTGAAACCACAATTCTCCTGTGAATAACTTCAGTTTAGATAAACCAGCCTTACTTTTTAGGAGCATCTATAAAAAATTTGCATGGACCAGTTTCATTCAGTGCCAGAGCAGTCTTCTGATGGATATCAGCTGATAAAAATTTCTTCCTGTTGCAGGACATTCATGATTCAGTGATGCTGAATGACCCCATGGCTGAGCAGTCCTAACTGTTTTCCAGTGCAGAGCAATGGCACGAGGTTAGGATGGCAGAATCAAGGTGGTTAAGTAATTGAAAAATATGACATTTTAAAGATGTTATTTCCATGCATATGCCTTAGCAAGATAGTCTGGGCATATATATATGATGCAAAAAATATATGCTCATTTATGGAGTTTGCACAAAAGTCTTCTATAGTTAAAAAATGCTCTTATATTCTGAATCTAGGCCTTCAGGTTGCTAGTGCCTCAGGCAAGGATGCTCAATGAAACGTGTACTTTTATGTTTGAATGAAAAAGGCCCAAGTTATTCAATACATATTGCTGCAGAATGAAGAGAGGCTATGCTGCTGCAGAAAGCAGGAATAGAACTCTTCAGTGGGGCTTCTTCTTGCTTTACACTTTATAATTTTTACATCCATATAAATTGACTGATTCCAAATTCTTATTTACAGTGATCAAAATGAGAGAAGGTGTCAGTTGCTTCTGATATGGAATGTCTCAATATTGTTAGTGTTTCCTTTCACTCCTTTTTAATTGAATAGCTGCAAGATGCTTGAATATGTTACAGACCTGTTTAAATTAATCTTTTTTTTCTGATGCAATTTTAGAATTTAGAGGAAAAGATCATCATATGATTTTGAAAAGGGTTTAAAAATCATCCATCTCTGTCTTTACCATAGAGAGAGAAGCTCCTTAAAAATGTGGGTGTCTGTCATGTAGGCACTGAAAGAAGAAAGTGAGTACAAAGTGGTGATTATTTCATTTTAATGCTTTGAAGCTCTCACTGCTAGCAACATACAGGCTTCCTCTTGTTGTTAACATATCTGCCTTTTTTTGTTTGAACAGTTTTTTTTACAGAAATAGATCTAGGCTCATAGCACATTTCTTAACAGCCTCTCGTTCTCAATACATATTAACACCAAGTCAGACAGAGTATTATGTCACTTATAATACCGTGAAGTATTTATGCAGAAATTATGAATCAGAGAAAATGAGGATGTAGGATTTGATGTTTGTATCAGGGAAACTTGTGCTCTATCAGGCAATGTTTCCAAGACAGGTATTTTTCACATCTCTTTAGTTTTGTGGTATCATTCCTCTCTGGCAATGAAATGCTACAGTTTTCTTGTAATGGACAACTAAAATGGAAGCTAAGTGTGGTGGGAATGAGCACTATGGATAGCTGAGGTTATAGAAATGAAAAGGAGCTGATAATCTATCTTATGCAAATTTGTATTGGTAATCTAGTATTTTTTTGTTAATGACTGAGATGGTCTCTGAACACAATGTAGAGTTTTATTACGACATGAAAAAGTACTGAGCAACATTTAGGCTAAAATAATAGACAAAATCGAAAGGTGGCACAGGTTGAAGTGATTGTGGAAACTGGTAAGCATTTCAGAGCTCCATTTGTTTTCAAGAATCAACAAGGAGCAGAAAGGGCAGTAACATCTAAGTATTCAGGGAATGCAATTCAGATATGAACAAGCTGATATTGATAGAATTTTCCAGTTCCTATTGCATTGTTATCTGCTCCATACTGCAAATATATACCCCACTTGCCATTTGAGAAATGAAACAGTGAGAAGGAAAAGGCACTGCATTTCTTCAAAGCATGAGAATTAGTCAGATGCTCCAACATTCTCTCAGACTAATTTACCTCCACAATTCTGTGCAAATTATCACCATTTCATATTTTAGTGAGCCCACCAGTCCGTAAAGACTGCAATATTTTCTCATTTCACAAAGATGCTGCATGTATTCATTTGTATGTATAAAATATTTTTACAGATAGTGCAGCTATTATCTTTGCTTAAAAATGAACCTGGTATTTAGCTTTGAGAAGGAAAAGCCTTTCTGATCAAATCCCCAGAGAAATTGTAAATTCCTGGGTTTGTTTTACTGCTTTGATGTTTTCAGTGCCTTTCCTAAAGAATTAAAACATCGTTAACAAAAAAAACTTCATCAGTCTGAAATGTTACCTACAGTCATGATTTCTTTGTAATCATCTCATGGACTACATATTTTGTATTTTAAATGAACTCAGGGTTGATGTATTCTCTTAGAGTAAAACAGAGTAACTCTGATTATAGCAGCAAAAACATGATTTGAATTTCTTTATGCAAGACCAATTCTCTCTCTGAACTTGTTACTTCCTCTACTGCCTTCCCAGGAAGCCCTGTCTTTATCAATATAGAGCAATGTGTCTCATATTGTGCTTTGTATTGCAATACGCACATTCCTGATGATTAATGGGATACACATAATAATTACTGGAGTGTAATAAATTAAAATTTAATTTAATGGAATTTTTAAAGCTTAAAAAATAAATAAGAATACATAATGTCTCCTAATTGATTGCCATTAAACCTATCTGTAGTATGGGCTTTTATAACTTCTCTGCAAACAAAAACCTATGGACAAAGAAAGCCCTTTCAAATCAGTTGTGTGTATCCATGATGAATCATGTGTCCACATTTTCTTCCATCTACACCACTGCCACAGTATTTTTATACCTTCCTGTGATGCATCTGGTATTGACCACTGTCAGAAATGAGGATCTGGCCTCAATGAACTTCAGGTCATGCACATTCATGAGGAAAATAAAAAGAGTTCCCTAGGCTATGTTAATTTCCTGCATTAGATAATTCTGTCTTCAGTTTAAGGCAACAGTGAACTCACCCTCGTGTAAAACTGCAGAGATCCAAATGAAATTAGAGTGAAACAGTAGATGGTACCTCTCACTATTTTCACTGGAGAGAAGACAGGCATGAGAATTAGGACCTCCTTGATTTGAACCTCTTCACACATTCCCAAGACAAGGTCATGTTATGCTTTCTGACTTTTATACTCTGAGTTTTGATACTGAGCCGACTGACCTAGAGTGAAATGATTGTACCGTGTTACAAGAATTATTAAGGAAAGAAGCAGAAAGTACTAATAGCTTATGACTAGTTAATAGTATTTTTTTCTGAAATTACAGAAGCAATGCTCTCATATCTCACAGTAAAAATTAAAGTCTGCAAGCAACTATAGTCAAAATTATAATAATTCTACAATCACTATGAACCAAATTTTGAAATTATTTAATTCCTCATCTATATGACAAATAAGGTGACACAACAGAAAATTATTCTGATAAAGAGATATTTAAAAGTGGTGAGACATATTTTGTTTGATTCTATTACTGTTGGATCGGTAGACCTGATTGCTAAAATAATTTGCAAAGTGTTCGATATCTAAATGTTTTCCCAGGTAAAGGTTACATATGTCATTTAGAAATTTTAACTATATCAGGAATATTTTTTATTTAAAGAATCCCAACAAAACAAAACAAAACCCCAAATACCCAAACAAAAACTCCAACTCCAATAAATCAACTCACAAAATAGAGGTTTTGAATATATGGTAATATTTGAGTTGTTAGAAATGGGAAGATACAGACTTGTGAAATCAAAGTCAAAGAGATTTGTATATAGAATAGAAACTCACTAGCTTTGATGACCTTATTTAGACTTCCATTTTACACCTGCAATAATATAAGAACAAGTAATTTTGGAGACAATTTATTTAGAATTATGGATTTTATGATTCACCAGAGAATTATTCTAGTACTCGGTCAGTGTAACATGGTGTTGCAGAAGACTCAATATTTACCTTTAAATGTAATCAGGCAGTTACATATCCAGATGATAAATGGCGTAAACAATTCTTGTGGATTTTGAAATCCTGTGAAAACTGGTTCAGTTTGGATCTGTAAATTTCTGTAAAGGAACACAGAAGGTAGCCCATATCTAAATATCCATCCCTATCTTCTGTATTAATATCCAAACCTAGGTCTAGATGATAACTTGCCATTGCATAAATCAGTTTCAAAAAATATTACTTTGGTCAAATGGTGGATACTTTACTGTATTGTTCTGATAGAGGGTTATCTGCTGAGCTGAATTTCTGATGTGATACCAGAAACAGTTCCCTAACATGGTGATGCTCAGAAACAAAGTATGGGGGATTTTTAGCTGATGATTTTCCTGAAGTGATGTGAAAATAGGATAGAAATTAGCTGTAGTCAGATACCTGGCTATAGTCATACTCTGGATAAAATTTCCCATATGCTGGATGATACCATGGAGAGAAGATCAGGAGAGGGCAGAAGGAGAGGAGGCTAATTTGAAGAAAAAAAGTTTTGACTCTGTTCAAGTCGATTCTCTAACAAAATTTTCCTTTGTCCTCTTCAGTGAGAACATTTCAAACTTTCAGATAATTTCATGGACAGCGGCTTCTGCCCACATATACAGGCAGAAGGTCTGGTGTTCACA
This sequence comes from Pomatostomus ruficeps, assembly GCA_013400735.1. Taxonomy (NCBI): domain Eukaryota; kingdom Metazoa; phylum Chordata; class Aves; order Passeriformes; family Timaliidae; genus Pomatostomus; species Pomatostomus ruficeps. Next base: position 247,785 of record VYZT01054820.1, read on the forward strand.
AGCAAAGATCAGAACTTCCTGAAACGACATAAACCTTTTCTGTATTAGTAAAATAGCAATGACAAATCAAAAATGTGTACTGTTTCATTACTAGCTCATTAGCAATGAATTTGGATTATGAAAGAATAGTTTGATAAGAACACAACTATATTTGCATTAAATAAAAGTTTTGTTGGAGAAACATATCTGATGGTTTATAGTTTCATCAATATGTTAATAGAAAGTCAGTCAGGTGTACTATTATTCTTTCTATTGCCTTGAAAGTTATGCTTTAGAAAACTTTACTCAAATCAACATTTCCATTTGCTACTTGAAAAGCATACAAAATTAGAAAAGAAGGAAGAGACAGAAAACCTGTTGTATCCAGTTTACAAGAACATCTTGCCATTGATTTATGTCTCTGCCTTTTGAAAGTGTAGTTTAAGATCTGTCCTTGAAAACACAGATCATATCACACTGCCAACTATTTTCCAGATATCAAGAAGTATGTCTTTTGCCACTGGTCTGAAATCAGTTTGCATTTCCTGAATCAACATATAGAAATATTCAATATTAATGCAGTTTAGGACATGTAATCAGACTTGATGTCTTTTATGACTTTTGCAAATTGTCTTATATAATCACAAATTAGCTGCCAAATTCCAAGCAAGAACTAATATTTCCCCTTGAATTTCAACTCCCAATAGATTTGCTTCTATTATAATTTCCTGGGACAATATTTAGATACATAAACGTTTATGTACATATGAAGAGACATATATATATATACAGACACACAATATAAAAGGTGTAATATGTATGTCTCAAAGTGTTGTCCAATTTAGTAATTCTATCTATGAAAATTAAAAGTATCTAACTCCTTCTAATCTGTAGCAGCCCCAAATCTAGTAAGGTACTCCCCAGGTCTCCTGAGGAAAATCGTTACTGCAAAAACAACGGAAAAATTTGGACAGGTTAAGTTTTATAGGTAGTATTACAACTAGTTTTTTATGTCTGAGCAAAATGTTTAAATATTGAAATAGCTGTCTTGTGGAAATTGATAATCTTTTCACACCTTGGGTTTTTTTCTGATTGGGATAGCAAGTTTGACACCTTTATTTTTGCAGAAGTTTTTTTTGTTTCAATTTTTTTTTACATTATCATAAAACAGAAATTTTTAAAAAAGGGTTAAATCTTGATGTTTGAGATTATAGTAAAATACTTGGATATTTGAAAATTCAAGCACCTTGGGTTGAGATTAATAGATGTCTCCAAGGCCCTAGAATATAATTCTGATGACATATGTCTCTTCCTGGATAAGTTTTGTTGCATATTATATGTTTCCAAGACATAATCATATGATTTTCATCATGTGTTGCAATTTCAAACACAAAAAAGCAGTGATATGTGATGGGAAATGTAATCCATTTGCAGAGGTATTTCTGTTTGAGAGAGTGAGGAAAGGATGTGCTTGAGTTATTACCCTGTGAGATCCTGCAGCAGCAAAGCCCAGACTGAAGTAAATGCAGAAAAATTACAAAATAAAATATTTCCATTAATTTCAAAACACCCCAAACTTTTCTAATTCTGGTTGACCTGACCAAATTTTTCTTTTCTTAACAGGAAGAACAGTTTTCTTTAAAAAATTATTTGCAGAAACTGCATTTTCCTGTTTAAAAAAAAGGTCATTACCACATTTTTCTGTGAATCAGTAATAAACCAAACTCTTAAAATAATATTTGAAAGCACTTTTGCTGCTGGATGTTGAATTTTTACATTAAATTTTATTGAGGTCCCAATGGTTTATAACAGCACAAGCTTCAGGGGCAAGCCAAGTAAAAAGGAGATGACTGGACCTGCCTGGGATGTGTGAAGGTGTGCGTAATGAAGTCCAAAGTGAAGAGCAGCAGGCTCAGATGTGCACAAGCTGTTTCCAAGTCCCTGAACTTTATGCACAGCTAGGTACTGGACAAGATAATTGTGCCTGCCGTGCAGCTGGAGGTGGGATTTGCCAGCCCCCATGTACACAGCTGAGTGGTCAGCCCTTGCCCAGATGAGAGATGTGGAACCTGGATGCTAATTACCAGATTTCAACCCACAATTTCAACCTGCTATACCAGCTCCCAAAAGGGGCTAACAGGTACCCATATACGTGTCTCTCATGTTCTGAAGAAAATTATTTTCCTCAGTTATACAGACATATGGTGAGCCCTGGTTCCTCATTCCTGCAAGGCCCCCTCTCCCAGGAGGACCAGCACCTGTCTGTGTGCCATGGAAAAAAAAAGAGGAGCTTCTGACTCTACTGTGGGGAAGCCATGGCCAGGTCCAACCTACACCTGTGGTGATGGCTCTGCTGCAAGGCAGCCCTTCTCCATCCTGGCCACAGCCCTGCTGACCCGCAGGCTGATGTCATGTCCCCATGTCCATCCTGGGGCTACCTGACCTTGATTCTCCTCACCAGGCCTTATCCAGATGCACATTCATGGGAGGCCTTCATAGGGTCCTGATGTCTCCCACTGTTTCCCAGGCAGCTGGAGCAAGTGCCGTGGCAGCATTAATGAACCCCCATTCTTTCCTTTCTCCTCAATGCAAAAACCCGATGCTTTTTGTTGTTTTGCTGCAAACTGCAGTTTGATGGCATTGGATCCACTCAAGGGTACAGAGAGGACTGGCAGAAGTGTTCACTTAGACACTTTCCATCATTTTTCAAGAGTCCTGGCTGACCAGGGAGGCCCCAGACAACTGAAAGTGAGTAAATGTGATGTCCATAGACAAGCAGGGCTGGAGGGTGGATCCAGGCCTGTCAGCCTGACCTCAGGGCTGAGGAAGGTCATGGAGCAGATCATCCTGACTGACCTCACATGGTATGTGCAGGACAACCAGGTGATCAGGCCCTGCCAGCATGGGCTTCTGAAAGGCAAGTCCTGCTTAAACAACTTCATCTCCTTTTATGACAAGTTGACCCACTTAGTAGACAAGGAAAAGGTTGTGGATGTTGTCTGTCTAGGGTTTAGTAAAGCCTTTGGCATCTTTCCCACAGTATTATCCTGAAGAAACTGGTTTCTCATGGCTTGCACAGGTGAACTGTTTGCTGGGTAAAAAACTGGCAGGAGAGGAAGGGTCTGCAGAGGAATCTGGACAAGCTGGATTGATGGACCAAGGCCAATTGTAAGAGGTTCAACAAGGCCAAGGTCAGGTCCTGCACTTGGGTCACAACAACCCCAGGCAGCAATACAGGATGGGGACAGAGTGGCTGAAAACCTGCTTGGTGGAAAAAGACCAGGGGGTGCTGGTCAGCAACAGCTGAACATGATCCAGCTGTGCCCAGGTAGCCAAGAAGGCCAATGGCATCCTGGCCTGGATCAGCAATGGTGTGGTCAGCAGGGTCAGGGCAGTGACCATCCCCCTGTACTTGGCACTACTAAGGCCACACCTCAAATCCTGTGTTCAATTCTGGGCGCCTCAATGAAGGTCACAATTAGGTCACCCTAAAGCCTTCTCTTTTTCAGTCTGAAAAATTCCAACTCTCTCAGCCTTTCCTCATAGGAGAGGTTCTCCACACCTCTCATCAACTTGGTGGGCCTCCTCTGGACTTGTTCCAACAGGTAAGTGTCCTTCCCATGTTGGGGACCTCAGAACTGGATCCAGTACTCAAGGTGGAGCCTCACCAGAGCAGAATAGAGAGGCAGAATCATCTTTCTTGAACTGATGGCCATGCTTCTTTTCATGCTAAGAAATTGAATTGAATGTTAGGAAAAAAGGTTGAATATTAGGAAATATTTCTTCCCCGAAAGCATTGTCACACATTGACATAGGTAGTCTGGGGAAATGGCAGAGTCTCCATTCCTGGAGATACTTAAAATACATGTAAATGTGGCACTCAGGCACATGGTTTAGTAGTGGACTTGACAGTGATGTGTTAATATTTGGTCTCGGTGATCTAAAAGGCATTTTCCAAACTAATTAATTCTATGATGTTTCCATGATTCTATGATTTACGTTTAAAGCAATTCACAACTTCAAGACGTTTCTCACTTGAAAATTAGTTATCCAATTTGCATGCTTTTTCATGCCAGTACTGTACACTACTGAATTGTATATTAGTATATGCCCACATGTCTTGTGTTGACCACGAAGCAGACAAAGCACTGTCCTATTCACTAAAATATATGGAATTCAAAGCCAGGACTTGCTTTTCTGAGTCCTGTATATGATGTGTCAATTTATTAATGAAGCTCTAAGTTACCCTGAAACGAATCTCTTAAAATCACATGTAGCTGCATGTTGACTTGTTTACAAAAGGCATTGTGCCATTTTAAAAGGTAGTTTACAAATTTAAGATATGAAGTGAAATTTGATTCATATTTAAATGCTAGAAAATCAAACAGTGTAAACGGCCTTAGTAAATATTTTAGACATATTGAGAAAGCAAAACGGAGAAAGAAGACAAGTACTGACAACTGGTAAGAGCTTTTATACTACACTCAACATGTATTTGAATATCTTTCACAGTTTCTGTGCTTATAAACCACCAGCTAGTGGTTAATATTATTAATTATTCTTTATGAATATGAAGAAAAAAAGCACTATGGATTTGTCGAATTGACTTACGTGAGTAATGATTAGACAGGGAAACACTGCTGCTGTATTACTGGAAGGACCCAAGCAAGAAATGCATATGTGATTAAATTCCTGGTCATAGAGTCAGTCTCCAATGTGTTATACCAGTATCTAGAAGACTTGTTTATACATCTTCTGCATTTCTAGTTGTCTCCCACAGTCTTTCCAAACCTCCTGGGTTTTGTCATGGTAACAGCTTAATTTATCTCATTTCAACCTGTGTGATGAAAATTTGTCAGAGAACTCTTTACAGAGCCCCCAAACACTTGTTTGCTTTGGTATTCAGTGTCTATACCTGACGATATAGAAAAATTTCAAGCTCTTTTTTGACTTACCAAATTGAATTAATAGAAAAATTGCTTAAAATGGACATTGTGATGTAATTTTGCCCCATTTTCTTCTTAGATTTGGTAGTATAAGGCCTAGCACAGCACTTAGTACAATATTTTTAAATAAAAGTTTCCAATTTTTTCTTGTTCAACAGACAAGCATTAGATATTAGCATTCATTAAAATTGTATTGGAATAAGAAGATACCAGCCAGGCACAGCAAATACCCAGATCCATTCTATAATAAACTCAGCTTGGGAAGGTGTAGCCAGCAAAACTTGGGAAAATTAATATTTCTGTATGTCTTCAGTGTCCAACATTTGTAACAGACTGTGTTGTTGAATTTTGCACTATGTCCATATTTTAATTTTGCGTATTACTACTGGAAAACACTTTGAAAAAATATTTATGAACAAAGACATTTTAAGCATTTATATTTGCAGGAAGGTATAGTTAGTCCAACTCTTCCAGCAATATTTAGCACGTGAAAAACTGACTTTTAAAATGGAGCCTGCTCTTTGCCATTACAAAACTGGGCTGTTGTGAATAATCATTTGAATTATTAAGAATTATTGGAAAAAACAGATTTTTGGCAAAGATTGCTGATAACTGGTGAAAGCCAACTAAGCTTACTATTCTTACCATAATGATTTTGTACAGGAATATCACTTAAATAGAGTAGTTTTTTTTCAATGTGACAGTGCCCACTGTCTGACATGCAACAAAAGCCTGACCAATCTAAGGAATGAAAAAGTTAGTGACTGTTTCCATGTGTATGCATGAGAGTGCAGGTTACAAAACATCTCTGTGGTCTCTGTCATTGGCTGTGCTTTGACAAACAGCACCTTCCGAGAAGAAAGTCAGGCAAATTATTACAGCTGAAGTCTATTCACTCATGCAAACACACTCTAGACTTGATAAGAATCCTCACCTTTGGTCATCCTTTTTTCTTGGGAGACACTCATTATCTTCTGTCTCAATGAGAGCTAGGTCAAAGCTGATCCAAAGTCCAAGAAAAATATTTAGCTTGGGGGGAGACAAGAAATCTGTTCAAAATTTGCAAACAAAAAAGAGCAAAATGTGTCATCTTACTTGATATAAAATGTTGTCCCACTCAGTACTTAGCACAGATGCTCCCTGAGTGAGTCATTTGTGCAATATAATATAAACACAAATCAGTTCGTTTCTTGGAAGAGAAAAACACAGAAAGAAAATTAAGCTTGTTCATATTCACAGAGCTATTCCATTTCCATTTTGAAAGTTTGGTCTGTATGAGGTTAGTAGAATTAGGACCAAATGATAAAAGAGTTGGTTTGTTATTAAAGTTTGTCTTCTGTTAGCTACTCAGATTTGAAGGACATGCCAAATGATTTTTAAAATGTTGGATATATCTTTTAAATAAAATTTGTTCTGAGCCCTTTTCTGCTCCTTTTTCTAGGCTTTGGTTCAGCAAAGCACTTAAACATGTGCCTGGTCTCAACCCCATCAAGTAGTCTCATGGCAGCCAAGTGGAACAAGCATACGGTAATGAATGTGCTTGAGAGGTCATGTGTGCAATTGTTTTGCCTATAAGCACACAGGATAGAGGCAACTATGTATCAATTTCTGTTTTAATGCATAGTGTTCTTCTGTTTCCTATCTTCCTTATGTTCTTTAATCATCCATTTAAAAATAGCATATCAAAGTATGTTACAGAAATATGAGATCAGACTGCTGTCAAGTCAGTTTCAATTAAAAAAGGGAATTTTTACATTCAGCTGAAAACAAGACACTTGAATTTGTCAAAAGTTTAATATTGTTTGTAAACAGTTTATTCTGAAATTTTCACATGTACTTAACAAGTTGTGCATTATAAAAATTGGAATGGTTTGGGTTTTTTATCAAATATTAATTAGATCTACTAAATGGCTTAGAAAGAATCAGCAGACATTTTTATCCTCTGCTTACAACTTTGTGGTAACAAAGTAGCTATTGCTAATTTTAAACAAGAATGACTGACCAGAACCAGCTTTTGAAGAATAAAAAAAATTTTTTGCGTTATATGGATAGAGCTTCTGGATAGTTGCTTCCACAGAAAATTAGCTCCCATTTTGTCCCATTTCTAAAATAAAGGCTCTTCATAGCACATGGATGTTCTACTCCTTCTAAGCACTACCTATGCTTACAAAATTCATCAGTCCTAAAAAACAGAGGCAGTAATGTTGAAGACCCTTACCCTCCAATAAAAATTGCAAAAAACTCCAAATTTTACATGGTTTCAAAGTTATTAAATTCTGTACATGTAGAAAATTCACAGCTTTTTCCCCCTGAGGTTACTACACAAGCTGGGAACACTGTTGTAGATTCTGTGTTGAATTTGTGTCAACTTCAGAGTGAAATCCATGCACAATGTAGGTTTTGCCCCACTGAGCATTGGGATCTGTCCATGCTATAATCCAGGGCCTGATTTTTTGAGCATTCAGTTTTCTCAGTGATGAAGACATAACTCATTTTCACTCCAAGGCGTCATCTCACTTTCCATCAGTGGGGAAACCACCAACCTGGGCGAAAGTTGGCCTATTGTAAAAAGAAGCACCTAGTTTCCTCAAAGAAGTGTCTCTGGCTTTGGAATTTGCTATACTAACACTTGGCTGACACATCTGAGTATCTTTAGGGTGTGTTTTCTCTCCAAACAGTTGGTATGTGTGTATTTGTGCTTGTGTGCCTGTGTGTGAGTGCATGCTCAGTTGCTGCAGAATGAATGGGTGGTTTAGATTCTTTGAGTTTGGGAATGCATAACTTTGAATCATGCTACTGTTTTTTAGGTCTAAATAAAGTTTTTACAGAATTATTAAATTATATTGAGGTGAATGGGGACCTTTCTAACATTTTAAACTACTTAGAAGACAGGAAACAAATAAATGCTAAAGCTTTCTCTAACTTCAGATCATCAACATATTCTTATTGCTACCTGATATAACTGCAACCTCTTTCTGCAAACTTAACATTATAATATAGCTCATAGAACTGGTGTCTCAAAAATAATCCTATAAATGGTGTATGATATATTTACTATAGAAATTGAAATTTCAGGGGTTTCTGAACCTCCCAAACCCTCACATTATGTATTTTCTTTCTGCTATGTTGAAATACAGGAGACCATTTTCTAACATCTTATGTATGAGAAATACGCATGATGAAATAAGGCTATTATACTTGCCTTCAGACTTCAAGAATAGATTGCTGCTAAACATAGTGAAGGTCAGGACTGAAATGAAAGTATTTTGTTTCATATGGGTTGATACCAACTCCTAGAAGTGTCACTTAATTGCCCACCATTGATGGTATCAATAATGAATCAATTGCATTGTTACAAGACTGGAGAGCAGCAGGTAAGAGTTGGGGAAAGGAAATCTATACTATTTTAGTATCTTGAAGTTGGTTGCTAAGCACTAGCACGATATGTAGAACGTATTTTATGCCATTCTGAGCAGAAAAAGAAGGAAATAAGAAATTATGTATTAAAGAAAATGCAGCTGCTGTTTATAGAGTCACAATTATTGGAGAGGATCTAAAGATATGATGCTTATAAGGGCTTGCTCAAAAAAGTAGATTGCAACATAAAGAAAAGAACTCCTATACAGTATATTATAACCCTCAGGAGTTCTATGAGTCTATAGTTGGAATAAGGAGTAGTGGCAGAAATAACGGACATAGTTAATTGCTCCTTAAATACAAGCAGTTATTAATTATTTGCACATGCTTCCCTTTCAAAAAGTCAACCAGTAGTTAGTTATCCTGTCTTGAGACAGACTCTTCAGGTACTTTCTTACAGCTTCAGAAAATCCAGAGAAGCAGTGTCATGACTGACACTGGAAAGGAGAATAGGAAACAACTATTCACTTTTTCTCACAGCATGGGAACTAACAAACATTAAATTAAATTAGGGGGTAGTAGGCTTCAAGCAAACAAAATAAGTTAATTTTGTGCGGTATTCATAATCTAGTTGCCCAACCTACTGCCACATGGTGTTAGCAATGCCAGAGGCACAGATGAGCTCAAAAAGTAATAAAAGAAATTCAGAAAATAAAATCCCATTAAGACCCATTAAAAAATGTACCTCTGAGTCTGGAATGACCTAATTCACAGACTGGGAGTCTACCTGAGAATTATCCCTTATGGTTTCCCCATGCTTACTTTATTTATCTAGGTTTTTATTAGCCCATATCACTCAGGCTCCTGGACCAGGTGAAGCTCTGATTTCACTAGGCACAACCAGTCATATTTTCTTACATATTCTATAAGTCTTTATGCTAACTTATGACATGATGGGACAACATATCTGTTTAAGGTTTGTGCTTGACTAGATATTGCTCTAATACTGCAATATGATTTTTACAGACTGCACTGTAAACCTGCAGACCTGGATTTAAGAAGCTCCCAAGAATATAAGCCAGAACACTATAAATTGTATCTTCTTTATAGAAATTGTATTTTCTTCCAATATATGGATTACCAGCAAAAGCCCGTCTGTATAAAGCAAGCAAATGAAATGCAGACTTCTGCTGTTACACCACATTAGTACCCTTACAATGTCACTTGAATAGGTAACAAAACATTTTGACAGTCACAGATTCCTTCCATTGGAAAAGCAGCATTTGATGCAAGCTAACGTGACAGTTCAAAACCAGACTCCTCTAGATAAGAAGACTAAGCCAAATCTAAAGGAGAACAGCAAAATTCAGTGAATTCCACAAGGTGACAAAGGAATTGTTACGTTTTTATGATTTTGTTTCTTAGTTCGCACGATGATTTAGCTCTGTGAGTGAGTCCTATGGTAAGAAGTGACAAAAGGCCCTACTTATTCTCTGTTCCGCCTCTTCCTTGATGAATTTATGCATGCAGGAAAAGTGTAGAGTTGGCAGATACAGTAATGTCACTATTCCTTCCCATGTCCCAAGTCTAAAAGTCCAGCAAAAGTGCACAGGAATTCCACAAGATAGGATTTTTGGTTTTAACCATCTCACTGTATTAGCATTTATAGCTGGATTGGAATTTTTTTTTTTTTTT
>VYZT01054820.1:257793-274868 GCA_013400735.1 Pomatostomus ruficeps
AATGGGAAAAAAGTAGTAAACTGAATATTGTTGATACTCTAAAGCACGCCTGCTAGTTTTTCCTTATGGGCTAGTCCTTTCGAGTTTTTACAACACATTTTCACTAAGCACACCTATTACTGCTGAATCTGTCTTTGATGTTAATGGAATGCTTCACATTAGATGAGTTAAGGCTGCAAAGCTGTAGTTACCTGTGGAGATTGGTACAATTTATTTCATACATTTACTGCTCGTTAGCACGTGCATGAAGCAGTTTCTTGCACCTTGTATACCTGCAATGAATATTAAACCATCTCATCTGCTCATAATAATATAATGGCTCCTGTGATGACAGATTCTGTTTGCACAGGAAGCAGATGTTGATGTTTACCTAGATGTAATTTGCAATGATGAGTGGTGGTGAGCTGAGGTTTTTTCCTGCCAGAACAATTCAGTCTATGTTAAGCTTCTGCAAAATATCTTGCATGCCATTGTGGTCTCTCAGGACAATATAGAAATACATATTATTCCAGTGAATAATTGTGAATCTATATCAAGACATTAAATTATGCATTTAAGAAAACTACTTATTTAAAGATATATTTGCCAAATCTTTGAAATGTGGGGTGCAGGAAAAATTGTGGGTAAACTTCAACCAAAGATGAAAATAGTATTTGTTTGGGTCATAAATGGATTTCTGACAAACAAATATGGTAGGAATTATTCAGAGGGAGTGCCAGTAGCTGGAAAATGAAATCAGTTATGGTGTGGTTGAAATAAAACACATTAATTTTAGTAAAAGAGTGCCATATACTACAATGAATTACAAAAGGATGATATGAATTCTCCATCATTTAGAGCCTTTAAATTTTGGCTGAAAATCTTTCTAAAAGATACTCTTTAGTTCAACTCGGCAAAAATTAATGAATGGTATTTTCTAACCTGTGTTATGCCAGAGGTAAAAAAGAGCGACATTGGGATTTCTTTTGTTTTTAATATCTGTAAAATCTATGATATAATGAAATGCAATCAGATAACCAAATCTATTTTGCTTCTAAATTCTATGTACATTTTTTACTTTTGGACGTAATTTACAGCTTTAGACATGTCTCAGGATTTCCTGTTTTGCATTTGGAACTCTTGTTCCCTATGTCCAGTTCTTTTGTCATCTCTTTCTAATCCCCAAACACATTTGCTCACATTTGGAATTGGGGACATACCACTCTTTCCTGATGAAAATCAATTTATTCTACTAGTTTCAGGCCCACTTCTCTGAATCTGCTTTCCTGTTGTCAGCATATTGCAGGTATTTGATTTTTTCTATACTTGTCACTTCTTGGAATCCTGAAATTAGGTCTTAATGAAATTCATAATAAGACATAAATCTATAGCTGTAATGGTCATGTCAGTGCTATATAGAGACAGCTTCAAAAGTCTCCACTCATTTCTGAAAATATCCCGTGTTGAACAGAAAAATGTGGAAGGCATGTCCAGAAGCAATCTTTTCCTCTGTTGTTTCCTAAATCATACCAATGGTTCCAGAGACAATAAACCCAGGGAAAATACAGATCTTTTGTCTCTCCTTATTTTCATCAAAGTGAAAGTGGTACTGCTTGGCTAGAAGTGGTGTTCTAAATTTAAATCAGTTCCAGTTACGTTGGACGTAGCTACATTTTTTCCAAATTTGGGGGTTCCTTGTAGCGTTGCAGTTGTCTAAACCTTAAAAAAAAAAGTCCAGGCTTCAATGTGAATAGAGATGTGGTCTGATCACTTGCAGAAAGCTGGCCTTAAAATTTCTATTTCAAGGCCATCTGGAATGAATTGGAATCCCAGATGCATTTGTAAATGTATCTATCTATATTTATATCTTGTCTTTCTCTTGGAAAGACAACACCTTTCCACTCTCTCTGGTCTTTCTTTGGGGGCTCTTTTAAAATTAATGCTCTTTCTCCTTTTGCTAATTTTGTCCTCCTGCATCTCTTCTGTATCCTGAAAATGCCTTTCCCTCCTTGACATTTAGACTCTTCAAGTATTTATAGATTGTTACCATGTCCCCCTTTAGTCATTTCTTAGACAAACCATGCATATTTAGCACTTGCAATCAATCTTCATACATCAATCACTCCAGAAGTCTAATCATTTTTTGCAGCTTTCTTCAGATTTTCCTCCAATATGTGAATATCCTTCTAATAAGATGCCTAAAATTAAATACAATGGGTCATGTCTGCAGCTCATGTAAATCAGTGTAGCTCTGCTGAAGACTGTGTTGATTCATGCTAGCTAAAGTTAAAGAGCAACATTTTTAGTGCAAAGATATCAAACCGGTATATATTTTGTGAAGTGAGCCTGAAACCACACAGAGCTTTTTCTTTCGTAGTAAAGCTTCTTTGAACTAATTTCCATCACTTAGTTATACTTTTGAATGGTGAATTTCCAGTTTGCTTCCTGTAAAACCTCAAAATAATCTGCATTTTTGTATTTTTATTAGTGTTTTGAGGAGCTCCTTCAGCCTCCCTGACATACTTCCTTTCCATCCTTGCCAGAGCCATGTGTCCTAGCCCTCCATCTGGAGGTTTCTGATTGCAGACCATGGCCATGCAGAGGTGATGCAGGTTTAGACTGGCTGTGGGTAGGGTGGTTCTAGCCCAGAAGGTGACAAGCATCCATGGCTGGCATGCTCCCAAAGCATATCTCCTATGTGGAGAGAGAGATTCTAATCCACCTCTCAACATCTGATCTACCTTTGGAGTCTTCTTCGTCACTCTACTGGCCCCATCAAGCGTCCGTCCCTCAGCATGTTTGTGTCAGACATTTGTGTCATTATAATCCAACAAAAGCCATGCAGACTCACAATAGAGAAAGATATGCTTATTTTTCAAAACTGTTTTTTTTCCAAGTTAACTATGGCTAGAGGGCAAAAGTAGCAGCCCTAATTAGGCTACTAATAGCTCTAGGCCTCCTGTATTGTCAATGGAGATGAATACACTATTTTTCTAGATAATTAATACAATATTTAGTGGAACAAATAAGGACTGAAAATAAGTAAAAATGAAATTTATAAATAACTTACAAAATAGGGTATCACTGCTAACTGCAAAATGGTGACTTTTCATAAGAAATACTGTAAAAGTGCTGTAATAATTAAATTTCACAGGATTCATCTCCTGCAATATATTACAAATACACACACACACACACACACACACACACAATTAGGGAATAAACCTATTTCACTCTGTCACTATGGTCAATTCTGTCCTGAATTGACACTGTTTAGGGGAATGAGCATGGATTGTTGCTATTTCTGGACTGTTATTTTCCATAGTACTGAATTTATACTTTGGTTTTGTTTTTTTTTTTTCGGCACTAATATGCAATACAAGTGGCCATGCATTGGAGAAATCTGCTTTATTGCAAATGTTTTGTGGGTGAGGTGGTACTTGGCTTCAAACCAAGACAGCATCTTCTTCAGTGAGCACATTGGTCGGACTAAAAATTCTTTATTTGAAAAAGTACAGAAGACAGGCCACTTTGTAATTGATAATCACAAAGGAAATCTATTGACTACTTTGTTGTTTTATAAACTATTTTACATATTCATTTTCCTCCCTCCATTGTTTTTCAATTTACAGAAATTTCATTGGTCTTTTCATTTTAAGTCAGTGTTTTCTGCTTGATTTCCTTCAGAACCATTTAGTACAACTTCTATTTCCACAGACTTATAATTCGACTTATTTCATTATAATTCTTATAATTAGGGAAGAGTAAAATAAATGCCATCTGAGCTGTAAACTTTATGTCAAAAGAACTTTCCATTCAGTACCAAGGGAGTCCCATGATAACATGGAAGTCATAGATTAATAGTATTTGTTCAAATAATTAGGGTCAAAAAATTGGGATAAAAGAGATTTTTTTTTGTTATATATATATATATACAGATACATATACAGATACATATACACATATATATATACACAGAGAAAAAAATCAAAACTTTCATGAGATGTTGTCCATATTAGCTTTGTGTTTCACCACAAAGAAGTATATAGAGAAACACATTTTGAAATTTCCCTAAGCATTAATCAGCTTATGATCATGTTTCAAATAGATTAGACTTTCAGGTGCCAGTAGGCTTCTGAGATAGACTTGACAACCAATTATAAATACTACGGAAATAAAAATTTGGCATACAAAACAATGAGGTCATCTACTGTGTTTGTCAATACCCCTCAGGATACTCTTGCATGTTGTGCATGGTACTTCAGTAACTACTTCTCACAGATTTTTTTGCACCATCTATAGGGATTCATACTGCACTCTAACTCCAGGACTACAGCTAGGTCTCTATTCTGACCTTGTACACCTCTTAAATGTTTTGCAAGGAATGGAGTGAAGGGAGTAGAAAATATTGATTTATGACATATGGTAAACTAGCAGGCTAATATTGAGTTGCCTCCTCTCTTCCTTGAAAGCTCAAGGCTACATTCTCAGAGGATTTATTGTGAATGACTTTGGAAAAACAGGGGCTGCTCCAGTCACTGATGGTGAACCAGTAACTACATGTACCTATTTTACATCAATGGCTCCTTGTCACGGTAGACAAAATAGAGGTTTTCTGATCTAAGGACGAAGGAATGAGACTGAATTGTGCTTCCTGTTGGAATTTGCTGAAAAAGGGGAGGAAAAAAAATTGGAAAGAAACAGCAAAAATATTTGAACAATTTGTTACCATTGCCAGATGTCCCTTTGCGCATGCCTACATCTGACACTGGTTCTAGGCAATCTCAGGATATCTCATTTTAACTTGTTTGCCCCTTACACATAATTGGTAGTGCATCTTCAGGGTTGGGATCTTGAGGAAAAATCCTCCCTGCTCTGTAAAAAAGCCTGTGGAGTCTGCCTATAAAGAGGGGCAGAGGAACCCTGGGATTGATAGTGTTGCTCGGTAATTGACTGACAATAAAATGGTCAATGAAATACAAAATACTGCTCAATGGGAAAAGTAATCATATCTATGCAGATACAAACATGATTGCAAAATTTGTTACGATTGAAGGGATCATGAAATTGCTACAATGGTTCTTTGAAGAGAGCTTAATGCCTGGTAAGCCCAGAAAGGCAAAATGTGATATTAGAAGTTGTTAGGGAAGGAAGGTAGACTGAAACAGAAAACATCGTTAAAGCAGCAGATAAATCACTAGGACATTTAAATTTTTTAGTAATAGAGTGCATTCTAATAGTCTCGTCTGAAAAGGGTAAGGCAGAAACAGAAAAGCAGGAAGGAATGTGACAAGGATGAGCAACAGTGTAGAACAGTTCGGGTTTTAAGGGAGATTAAACAGAATAAGTCTTCTAATTTGGAAAAGCCATGATATGGTACAAGTATATAAAATCAGGACTGATGATCATTCATTAGCTCTCAAAGAGAGCAAGAAGTTGTCAAGTGATATTTTTCAAGCAGCAAATTTAAAACAAGTGAATAACTTTTTTACATGATTGCAATTAAAATGTGGAACTCCTTGCCACAGGATATTATGAAGAACAAAGGTAGAAATGGATTCAGACAAATTTACAAGAAGAATAAAAAAATCCCTCAGGGGCTGTTATATACAAATATCTGAAGTCATGCCTGATTTAAGAAATCCTTAAACCAGTAATTATCAGATACTTATAGGACTGGAATTTGTCTTGTTCTTGTATAACTTCCTTAAGCATCCAGTGTCCACTGCTCTTCCCTCTCAGAGCGAGCACTGTTTCAGATCTTGGACTACAGTCTTTTCAGGTGCTCTTTTGTCACTGCTAAATGAAATGCCAGTGTTCAGATGGAAAGAAGGCCACTTGGTAGCTCAGAGCCTGTTTTGGAGTCAGCTGGGCTATAAAACTGACAAATTCTTTGTTTTTCTAAATGTTGCCTGCAGAGTTTATGAAGATAACTGAAGCTTTTCAGAGCTTCTGAAACTAACATTTCTGTGTTTAGAAATTGTCTGCATGCTTGTGAGGCAGAGGGAATGAGTGTGTGCAGCAGCAGTGTGATCTCCTCTCCTACACGTGTCTTATCAATGTGCCTCCATTGCAACCTCCATCCCACAGGTACACTCAGGGAACTGTTCATACACCCAAACTGATCCTTGCTTTCGGCAAACATTGTTCTAAAATATGCCAGCAGCATAATTATTTCTTGTGAGGTACCGGTGACAAATGGAAATTAAAATTTGTCATTCAACTGAACTTTTGACTGCATTGGTCTGAAAACAATTCAGGAAAGTACTCTTCTGAGTGTAAGCTATGGAATACAGAAAAAATATCAAGATTTGGATATATACCTCCCTAACATTTCCAAATATCTCTAAATTAGTAGTATTTTATTCTATTTTAAATTCTGTCACATTTTTGCAGCTTTTTAATTTACGAATTACACCGACAACCAGACAAAAATATTTCTGAATTTTTTTCCTTAATAATTTCCTAATTATTCTGAACTGGAACTTGCAATGCTGCATTTATGCCAAGATTTGTCACTGATGTATGAGTCCAGAGATTTGATTGACTATTCAGAAATTCTAGTAGTTTCTCCTTAATATTTAGAGGACTGGAAAAGCACTGAGGAACTGCTCTCATAAAGCCAGGATACTCTGGTCCTTCTGCAGATCAAGACAAAACTGTAAAAGAACATAAGTCTATAGCTTGCAGACCAAAGCTAGATATTCCACATAGTACTATCTGACAATTAGCTTTCTATTCTGCTCATTATAATTTGAGTAAAGCACAGTCCTGGTCTAAGGCTTCAAAAGGTTTCTCCTCTCTGCTGTCTCTGTTTTGGTGGGTTTTTATAGTCAGTCAATAGTAGCAATGCCCTTACCTATGGATAGTGTCTATCCAGTCAAAACACAAAAAGTAATGATTTGTTTTTCTTTCAAAATTAAATTTTGGTACAAAAGAATCTAATTTCTAGATAATGTTACATTAGGAAAGGAAGATTTCACTAAAATGTAATTTCAGGGATTTTTGGTTGGTTGAGGTGGACAGTACAGAAAATAGACAACTTTATTTCCTTTTCTGTTAGACCTTGGGAAATTTAAATTTTAAAACAAGAAGGGAGAAAGTAATGTCTTACCTTTTAAAACTAATTTGTTTTAAGCAGCATCTTTGCTATTACATGTTTATTTCACTTCAAAGCATGACCATGCTAATTCATCTCCAAAGAACGATTTTAGCACTCTACTGTTTTAACACTGTTAAGCTGGGAGGCAGTCAAGGGATGTGAGGAAGTCATTTGTTGTACATTTAATGGTGTGAAGTATCCACCAGGGAAAACTTAAAAGATTCTTCTCTTTCCTCTCATAAGTGTCCATGAGTGAAATTCCAGTTTCCTGAGTAGTTCTCTGATTAGCTTTTGACGGCTTTGTCTTGTGTCAGAAACTGGCAAGACAACAAAGATCAGGCTTTTGTTGATATTTGTGAATATTATACCTTTATCATCATCCCATTGATGACGTGTCCTGGATTTGCTGTGAGGGAAACTCCACAACCGCCGAACTTATCTCCAGGCACCAGTCCTGTGGCGCTCTGTAACCGCGCAAGGCTGGAGTTAATCTGCTGCTTAACTCTGCTCCTGTGGGGATGCTGAGAGCTGTAGCAGCTTAGCACCAGCTCTGTGGAGCTCGAGCTCTCTGCGGGCCACGAGCTGCTGCGCATCTGAACCATCGCTTACCCACTGGTTTCTCACTGCTCCCCCCGGATCTCCATCACGCAGGACTCTGCATCAGCAGACTCTTCTGTGGCCCAGGGTTAAAGTGAAGAATGTCTTTCCAGCAATCCCCATCTAGTTCTTCCTTAGAAAAGAAATGCAAAGCTCAATAAAGCCCTGTTTAGAGGAAGCTTTGATGGGATGCTATGCGAGAGCTGCACTACACAATTCTCAACACTGAGGAGTTCAATTAATAACACAGTGCTCCTTTAAGCAATATAACCTCTTTATTTTTTGAGAGAATTCCTGGAACTGACGGAGCAGATTGATTTACTTGTAACCTGTGTGGAATTGGGTATTGTAGTCTAGAGCTGACCTTCCGTCTTGAAGCTGGTTTAGTAATTTGCTTTCCATTAAATAGCAAAAAGCTCCCAAAGAACCCCTTGAGTCATCCTTTATGAGACTTTTGTGACTTTCTACTTGTCTTCATATCACCACGTCTCTCTGTGTCATGAAGTCAATCTTATCCTTAGTTTTCCCTAAATGTTTTCTTTTCATAAATATAATGTTCATCAGGTAAAAAAAAAAAAAGAATTTGATTATTACTAAAATAAAGCTCTTAAGGTAAGTGCTTTTTTATCAAACTTCTATTTTGTTGCCGTGAGCAGTATTTAACCATAACAAAACTGTCATGCAAACCCTTCTGCTCATAAATAGTATTTATATCACCACCATGGACATCATGTTCAAGAAAATAAATATGTGGAATTTTTTTCTTGTTCAGGCAGTAGAAATAGATGTGTGGATTTGCATGCTCGAGAGGCATTTGTGTGTTGTAATGACAAAGAAATTATTCTTGTATCCACCTGAAGAATATATTCTAAAATAAAATTCCACAGATTCAGTCTTAATGCTAAGGTATTAAGGCTAAACTAACAGTTTATTAAGTACTCTTAGAGATTTCTTCTATAGATGTAAGCAGAAGTTATTTCAGCATTTAGAAAGAGCAGTATGTACTAAAGTGGGAGAGAGTTGGTTTTGCTATGGCTATTACTTTAACACATTTCCTGATTAATTCATTAATGCGTCATCCCTCAAAAATGAAATGACACTTCACTGCAGTAGTCTGAGAAAATTCTGATAATACTTTAATCTACAATATTTTCAGCAAACTGCTTAGGGTTTTCAGCGAAAATGTTTACCTGATGGAGTTATCTTTTAAAAAAACCACACTAAGTCTGCCTCATAGCACATGTCATGCAGAATAAAATTCTATATTTTGGTCAATAACTTGGTAGCAACATAAAAATGTATGATCTTCCACACCAGGTCAGTTCAAATCCAGTCTCCTGTGTGAAACCATCCCTCACAGGACGTGAAAGGAAAGCTTATATGAAGAAGGTAAGTGCAGTGACATTTTCTTCAGCTTGTAGTACTCAAAAGCTGTACCAGTTTTGGAACCCAGAAAATTATTTTTATGTTGTATCTTAAAGAGAACTAAAATCACAATAAAGACAAAGACAGGAGGGTGATATATTTTTTCTTTGAGATGTTGAGTCTTGAGGCGTCATAGTTTGTCCTGAAATACAGTGGTGCTCCACTTGCCAGGGGACTTTTTCTTTTTTATCAAAGGAGAAGACTGTTTAGTTTACACTAATCAGATGAGCACAGAGAATTGTGCTTCTATCAACCCAAATAAAATGCCACAACACAAAAAAGCAGTTGAGAATTATTTTTATCCACCTCCATCCTACCTGTCTCTCTCTGAGTCTGAGATCATTATCTGGTGTACTGCATTGCTGGTGTGCTATTACTCTGGAGATTCTCAAGGAAGAGTGAAATCCCTCAGGAGAAAGATAATGGTCACCATAACTGCAATGTTTATGGCTGTTTCTCAGATTCAGTAGCATCAGACGGCTATGTGTGAGCTAAGTGATGCGGTCCAGTGTCACCGGGGAGCCATATGACATTCCAATGACTTCTGAAAAGTCCCCCTGGGCTGGCTGTTAGTTCCCTAACAAAATAATGCTACTTCTCAACAGCACCTAAGGGTCTCCTTTTCTATTGAAATGCCAAAAGAGAAAACAAAGAAGTGAAGGACCTGCGTTCTGTAGTTTATAGTGTTTGTTTAGTTCTAACACAAGATAGCTGTACTGAAGGGAAAGGATAAAGAAGCTAGTGATAACTGTGAAAATCAGAGAGGCAAACAGGGAGATTGTGGCAAGCACTGAGCCAGAGGTTGTAATCAATTAGCTGATTGCTGAACTTCAGTCCCCTACATTACATCAGCCAGCAGCAGTGAAAGATGTACTGCTGAAAATTCCCCCTCACAAAACTACAAAGCCTGTGGAACTCTAGCCATAAATACTTTAAAAGGAAAGGATCTGCTCTAGTATTGATTCCATCACCTTGATAATCAGCAGCCTTTCAGTAGTATCCACTTTATAAATAGAAGCTCCTTGGAATAGAGAGATGTGAATGCAGATGTCTGACGTAATAAAGCTCAAATTAATCTCCAGTATTTTATTAAGAAATCATTAGACTGAACTGCTTCAGGTGAAATCTTTCTCCATTGAAGTTAGCATCAGAATTCCCTCTGACTTCAGACAGAAAGAAATAAAACCTTTTCAAGACAGTTATTAAGCTACAGAACAGCTAAAAGGTAAGGAATTAATTTTGATTAAATGGAAATCTATATCTGTCTCACAAACATAACCAGAGAAGAGATTCTATTGATTTTTACCTCATTCATTATATTTACTGATATGAATTAAACTAAGAACCAGTCTTTGAGAGTCCTTTTTTATTTTCTGGCAATATCTATCTGTGATTTTTTTTTTAAATTGTACTTTGGAAAAGGTGATTTTAAGAACAAAAAGATAATCTTTTTACAAATAACCAGTTAAATAACTCAACTTTTACTGCAGCAAACTGAAAAATTCTACCTAGAATGTTGCAATGAGCAGTGCTTGAGAAGAGTCTTTTGGCAAGTGTTTCTGACTTATAATTGGAGTTTAGAGGAGATATGTCTATCTTCAATGCTCTCAGTGAGTTACCCCAGTGCTGACTGGGCCTGGTCCAATTACTGGGGGATGTTGTCTGTTTTACGAATTCTGTCTGATAGGTTTCTGTCTTTTTACTATACTTATATGACTCTTTAAATAATAAAAAAAAAAATTAAAAAGAGCATTGCCAAAAGAGACAGGTAAACAACAGACTATCAACATAAACATTCAAGCAATTTGTGACCAAATGGCAAAATTAAACCGATGTCAGGATTTGAGGATAGCAAGGCATTTTAGCTTTGTGTACTCCCTTTGGGAAAAGATGTGAACTGCCCACGAAGTCCTCGCAATGACCTGGTGACCGTCACAAACGTAGGTGGCAAACAGCTCAACTAAAAGAGACTTCTTTCCTTGTTGTAATGACTAGGGAAGAATTGGTCGAGAACATCAGGATAAAAGGCACGAGTGAGTGAGAAAAGCCATGAATAATAGTTCACAAGACACATGAAAGGAAAAGGAAAGAACAGCAAATAACAACATTAAATTTCAGAAAAGTAGGCTTCAGTAAACAAGAATTAATATTTGAATTCAAGAAATCTAGGAGTTACTTAAGGAAGAAATATGAAAGGTATAAATCCAAACTAACCCAGAACAGATAGTATAAGATTTTCTAAGTTATGAGAAACAGTACTGAATTTTGACCTTTTCAGGCAGCATCTGAAAAGGTGAAGCAGGGTCACTGCCTCAGGATAGGGGAGCATTGCATAAATGTGATGCTGCAGAATCAAAAATTACAAAGGCACACAATAGATTTCAGTCCCAAAGGCCATGATAATGATAAAAATCATTCTTTCATCACATTAAAAAACAGGACAAAACAAAACTAAATAGCAGTTGAAAAAAAAAAGAAAAAAAAAGAAAACCACTCGAGTTTATATTGACAAGTTTTTTAGTACTTTTTCTGAATCACTCTTATTAAAAGGGTGAGAGGCTGTTCAATATTACAGCAATAAGTAACAATGAAGAAATTTTAAGACCAAGGCTCTAAGTGGGAAGGAACAGGTTAAATACTTATTACTAACTTAGATGCTTTCAATTAAATGTGATGCTCTGATATTTGAAGAATAAGCTGATGAAATATCAAAGATGACAGACACAGTTCTAAAAAGTCATGGACAATAGGTGATGATCAAGAATGAATGCAGTAGTGATCTTTGAATGGAATGTGAAACAATTTTAGGAAATTAGATAAACTTCAGTTCCTGGAAGAATGCTAGAACAAATAATCAAACTATTTGTAAGCATCTAAAAAAAACCCCAAGGAAATTAGTCACTGTCAACATGGATATGTCAAAACAAAATTATATCAGAATAATCTAATTTCCTTCTGTGAGAGAGCTACTGTGGATAGAAAAGAAGCAGCAGATGCCACACATAGCTTTTAACACTGCCTCATAATATTCTCATAATTAAGCCAAGGAAGTCTGTTCCAAACACAGCTATAGAAAGTGGGCACAGAAAGACTTGAACCACTTTAGTGATAAATCACTTACCAATAGTTCGCTGTCAAATTGGAGTGATTTTGAGTAGTGTACAGTTTGGGCTCTTTTGTTTTCCTTCAAGACTGGGGAGATAAGTAATTGACATGGTGCTTACTAAACCTCTAGGAAGAATCAGAGGATTCATCAAATTGGTGGACCTTGCCAGATCCATGACATTCATAGTCCTATTCACATATTTATCTTGAGTTCAAAGCAATATTTCTTTGTATATATTAAGCACAGAAATAACTATACTCACACTTTGGCTGTATTAAATGCACAGGGTCACAAAACCATATTGTGTTTCCTGTAAAATTTTTGTTACCTTCTTATCTGTCATATCTTTCATTATAAATTTGACTTGTTTTGAAATTTCTCTTTAAAAATTGTCATTGCCCATAATAAAAATAAATTGAAAGAAGCTGTAATAATTTATGCATTTTTGAAAATACTGAAAAGATTAATATTTCAGTGAGTTTTGATAATGAACAGTGTCATTCTCAAAAAGACTGTGAATAGATTATTTTTAATCTTCTCTACCCCATACTATTTGGCTAGATATGTGAATAATATTGTTCATTTTTCTTCCTGAATGAATAAGAAAAATTCTTTAGAATAAAGTGAGAATCTTTGGAATAATGCTTCTCACTTTAATTAGTAGCATTCATAATTTGAAGTGTTGTTTTTCACTTCCATCTTCATTATCTACTTAAAAGTCACTGCTCCTATAAATATTTTTCAAATTGCATAGAGGAAGATAAAACACAGAAAAATGACAGGGAAAATAAAAAAAGAAAGCCACAAATTTTTTTTGAAAGGCAGTTTCACTTTTGGAAACCAATTAGCATTTTATTTTTGTATTATTTTTCTGCTTTATAGCTTGCAAAGTTTACACTGCCTGCCAATAGGTGGCACTAATAATGTCTACATTATCTGAGTGGTTGTTCTGTTGTCTTTCAACACTGATGGAGTTATATCCTAGTATATCTCCCATTTCCATTATCTTTGTTTGGTTTTGATTTATATTTTATCTTTGATCAAAAAATAAATTTTGTATAAAAATACAGGTGCTGTAGATAGAAGCAAATATTAGATTTATGGGCACAGGACTGATACATTAATAAACTCTAAACAGCCAATGTTTTTTGCTTGAGGGATCAAATATTAATGTGCCCAATTAACCAAAGCTGGAATTTGCTGATGCAGAGCATCTGAAGGGTACCTTGAATATCGGAAATAAAATGCACAGAGTATATAGCTCTAATAAAACATTCATACTTTTCACTTTAATTTATTTCTTAGAGAAATAATTTTAATGTTGTTTTTAGAATAATTGAAGTAAAAAGCATTTTTCCATTGTGCAGTCTGAATCTTATGATTTACCAACCTACATATATCTATGGCCAATGCTTGAATTTTGAGCATCTGCAATTATTTCTCCATTACCTGTGAGCTCTGATTTCTTTATTACCGTCTGTTTCAGCTTTGGAGTGGCACCATTATACTACAAGAAGTGAAAGGACAAAACAAAGAAGAGCCGGTTGCCTGAGTTTTCCATGCAAATCCAAGAAGAGTCAAGCCTCCTTTAGCTCACTAGAGACAAAGGCATACACACAAAGTTTTCAAAGGAGCACAGATTGCCATGAAATCTGAATGTTATCAGCACAAGGAACGTCTCTTCCTCTCCAGCTGAGTAAAACTCAGGTTAAGACGTTGTCAATATCATGTCAAGTTCTGCTAAGTTCTCATGTGAGCCAGCCTTTGCAGACATGCTGCACAAGGTCATTCAGTGTGGATTGTGCTGTGTTGCAGGCCCAAAACACACCTGCTGTGCTAACAGACACAGCAAAACCCATGTCTTCTGACATATCACTGCAGCACTGGCTATGGTAGGCATGCTGGGATAGGAAAGAGATGTCAAACAGAGAGGAAACTGATATGCATATAGGAGAACTGCCTTATCAGTTCATTAATCAGCTACTTTAAAGGTAGCTTAGTACACACCCGATGATTACAGGAATATGGATGTTTCTACCATATTTTCCTGTGAGATAAGTGTATGCTTTGAAATTTCTGGTAGGAAAGAAAGGTGGCAGCAATAAAGTTAGCACACAAACACCATCTGTGAAAGCCAGAAAGCATCTACATACCCTCTGCATGCTAGAGGCTTATTGCATCATGTATGAGGAGGGATAGAAAAACCCAGAAAGAGGAAGGAGAGAGCGAAATACAGAGTAAGGATAAAAAAAAAAAACACAAAACATTATAAAGATAAGAAGTAAATATGAGTTAAAATATACTGTGCAGACCACCTGAGCACTAATATGTTACTGCAGTACAAACCATAGGCATTTTCCACATGTTGTATAGATCAAATGAATTATTGCCAATTAACATAAAGCGTCAGCCTGAGGCACTATCCAGGAATACGTAAAAACTACATCTATCCTGAAGACACAATTTAAATGGAAAATCTCCTTGATTACTGGTAATAAGGTTGCACTCAAAACAAGGAGGAAATACACTGTGAGTCAGGAGAATTTTGCTGGAACTCTGTAAAACACAACTATTGCCTACAGAAATGAGTAACTAATAAACCCCTCCAGCTTATGCTACTTGCTTGGTACCAATCTTTTAAGTCAATTCCCTGGGTTCCTCTAACTATGCCCAATAAACATCACTTAGGATTTCTATTTTCCTCCTACTATGCTCTACTCCCAGGTACACACCAGCAGGCAACACCCGTGTTTACAGGGAAATACAAAGTCAGGGTCATCTCAAGCCCTAGGGTGAAACATTGATAGTCCCAGCTATAAGTTTCCATCATTTCACCCAGCTACAATAACTACAGCTCTCTTGGACACATCTCTTCCCAGGGCCACTCACTTTTCCTCCTGTGGTCTGCAATATCAATAAAGAACATCATACTACAAGGTCATCTCTGGTGCTGTTGGTTACAAAGTTCTCAGTGGGGAGGGTCGTTGAGGAGGGTCCACTCTGTTAAGCATGGATTTGTTCCCACAACCAGAACAGTCTTCCCTTCCTTTCTTCTTAGGTGGCTTTTCATTTGTTTGTTTGTTTGTTTGTTTGTTTGTTTGTGTGTGTTTTTGTTGTTTTGTTTGTTTGGTTTTTTGTTGTTTCTTTTGTTGGTTATTTTTTTGGTTTTTTTGGTTTCTCATTACCCTCCACTCTGCTGGTTTATACTTTATATATCCTCTAAAGGCCTCTCAGAGTGTAACTTGATTGCTGTTGGGGAGAAAAAAGTGCCCATGAATGGAAAATTCTATTTTTTGCTCCTTCCAGCAGACAGTTGCAAGAGAATATTCATCTCTGGAGACTTCTTTTTATTTACTGATAGAAGAAGATATCCATCTCTGTTCACCATTACCATGCCTGTACCTTCAATTATATTTTTCATTTTGAGCACTGCATATTCATGCTGTTAACTGTGGATCACAATTTTATACGGTTTTGTCCCTGTAATGCCCTGATGAATTGGGAAATGTCACTATACTGACTTTATAGGCAACACATTAAGCATCAATACATTGTGAGCTCAGGCTTGTGAATAAGCCATTCATCATTAATGTGCCAATTCTCTATAGACGTGTGCAAAGTTTGTCCCAAATTCAAGATAACTCAGGTATCTCTGGCTTTTCCTGGGATGGTTCTCTGACATACTTAAACATAAGAGAAAGAAATTAAATGTTACCTGCTTTTAATACATACTAAGTTGATGTTAAATATCTAGCCATTGCTGTTGACTTATTTGTTATAACCTTTTACCCTGAGTTTTTACTAATTGTCCCAAGCTTACAGTGAAGAGTGTAGCAAATAAAGAAATTGAATCATATTTATTTTTCTTTTATCTTAGGCTGACAGAATATCCTTACCTTCATTTCTTGCAGTATTTTTGGATGTGATGATTGATTTAATGTAACATCTTTCATGCTTCGGCATCTCAGAAAGTGTTTAACAAAGAAATGACACCGCATCTGCTGCAGTGTAGTTCAAGGTGTGTAGGGTTGAAAGGGCAGAGAGGAAAGCATGCTTCCAAAGAACAGCATGGGAAAAAGAGGGATGCATTATCTATCATTTTTACTTCAAAATCTTGTGTTTCAGAACCATGAAGTGCAGCAAATTACACATAAACTCAGCTATTAGTGTTGATATAAGAGATTCTGTTGTGACAACAGTGGAGTAAATATCAGCATAGGTGTATTCATGAATATAAAATTTGATATGCAAAAAATGCCTGTTTAGGGACAAACCTAATGTCATTATAGATTTTGGAAATATTGCTTGACATGTTTAGCAATGCACTGTCAAGATGAATTAGATCCCACCTTTTTTCACAGAGCAATGCTGTTGTGAACACTGCTAAAAATCTATCTTGCTCTGGTACGGACTGCAGCCCATTGTCTGTGCCTCAAGGGTGGCAAATGAGTGGCCCAGGCATAAAGCAGTGTGTAATGTCAAAGGTAAACTGACACTCTGAGCAACATAATTATAAAAGATTGTTTATTATTGGTCCAAAACACCACAACAGAAATCATTCCCTCTTGGCTAGGTTTTGGATGCTCCACCCTGAGTAACCTCCCAGCACGCATCTGTGCCATGCCTGCATCTATTTCTAGTCAGCTTTACTTTCTAAAGTATCCGTTTGGGCCTACCACTTTACAGTCTTCATTGTGTTTAACACCACAATATCTCACAAAAAATAAAAAGGAAGTGGCTGACATTTTCACCTGGGGACAGGAAGATATAGAGTGAAATTCCAGACCTTGAATACTGTGACACTCTGTACAATAAAGCACACAAAAACCAAAGGCATAACCTAAACTTAAACACTGTTCTTTAGAC
>VYZT01054821.1:0-12708 GCA_013400735.1 Pomatostomus ruficeps
AATTTCCAGGTGAAAACATTTCCTTTTCTCTAGTGATGAATTTCTGGCCAGTGAGGTCATGTCATCAGCTTAACTCGACAAAGTCCATGTACTGGGCATCTAAAGAAAGATGAGGGTCCTGTCAGGAAGACATAAACAAAACCTGAAGTTATTTCAAAGCCAGGGGAAGTCTGATATGGTGCTGAGAAAAGACAGAGAAATTAGTATAATAATTCAGGATTAGGTAGGATGAGATCTTTCTTTCCTAGAAAAACTAACAATCTTTCAAATGTGATTAGAATAAATTATTTTATTTCAAGTTTTAACCTATAGACACTCTATTTGCCTCCATGAACCAGTCAACTAAATATGTTTGGGGTGATTGTAGGAACACAGATTAATGATGGCAAGCTATACATGCAATTTTATATAAATAAACATTCACAGTAAAACTACCAAGTGTTTGCAGATTGGCAAATGTATCCTAAAAGATGTTGTTCATATGAACTCTTTTCTCTTTTTCCTTGTTTTTTAAAGGCTATATCAAGTTTACCCGATATTTTTCTTCAAAAGAGTTCATGAGCTTATCTTATGTTGGTCTAATAAAACTATCTGTTCCTTAATAATTCTAGCAAAAATTAGAAAACAGGTTCCACAAATAAAACATTTAAAAATAATATAAAAACTCTTACAAATTTAATGAACAGTAAAAACAAAACCAGAAACTGAAACATCCTGGTTGAGTTATTTACATCAAATGGCTACATATTTTATACAGTATAAATGCTGCTATCTCTACACAATTTTAATAATGTGTATTTGAATTTGAATTGAATTTTGAATGATATTTGAACAAAACTCTACTAGCTACAATTGTGAAAAGACAAGAGTTCTGGAAATGTGGATTTGCCCTTAGTTCTTCAAGGAAAAATAAAGGTCTTTAAAATCCTATGAATTATGTTCTCTGTTTTAAATATACATCCTATTGTTTTTTGAGTTTTTTTAAATTTGATCACTGTCTTCAAATTATTCTCTATTTTTAATGCAGAAACACCTAGTAGTCAAATATATTGAGTTTCACATTGGAAAATGTTTCAGCTAATTGCATGAATTGAGATATTTGAGGAGGAGACACATACAATACAAAAATACAAACATAATTTTTTTAAGTATAAAAAAATACTAACATAATTCACAATGTAGAGCTCCTTCAACAGTTTTAGAATGGCCTCCAAAGAGCATTTTTTCATCATGGCTATTTAATTCCCAAAAGAGGATAACGGCATACTTCTCTTTAAAAATTTTTTTAAAAAGCATTTTTAAATTCATCGTGCTTTCAGAGACGTATCTAAATAACATGAGGTTTAATTTGCAGTATTTTCCTGTGTGAATATAGAGCAAATATTAATGAGTTGTTGTCTATCATTATGACTCAGAATAGAATTTAGCACTTGAATATGCTGTCTCACACATAATTTCCTCAAAAATAAGAAAATAATGCAGTTCTTTTCTACCTGCAGTGTATTCTGATGACAGCTCCTACAGAAAAAATGTATTCCCATCAGCCATCTGTCTTCTTAGACTTAAGTTAAAATATTTTAAGGTTAACACTTATGTGTATATAATGATGAAATAGTTAAAGTGAAAAGTTCTAACCTCCTTCTTTGCCCCTTCATAATTTATGCTATTGTTCCAAAAATACATGCGTTTTTCACAGAGTAATGTGTTTAAGAAATAGATTGTTTGTGTAGAAAGTGCTCCAGAGTGATATGACCTGATAACAAGGCCTAAAAATGTCTAGTCATGTGGCAATTTATTCACATTACTCCATGAGGCAGATTAAGAGAAAGAAGAAAGCATAACTGTTGACAAGAATTATGTGACAGATAAGATGACTGTGCCATTAAACATAAAAATGTTAATAGGAATGCAATCAAGAGAGTGCAAATTCCTCTACCACAGACTGAATTCAGTCACCATCCAAAAACACATCTGAAGCAATTCAGAGATTTGGCAAGAGCAAATTCCCATTGTTATTTTTCATTTTAAAAAAACAAAGACTGGGACCAGATTCAAGGATATATTAAACAGCCATGTACGGAAACATGACTTAATAGTGGTGTCTCTTGAGTGAGTCCACCACCAGTGCAGAATCATGAAGAAATAAAAACAAGAAGAGGGAAAGCAAAGAACAAAAACTTGAAGTTCATTACCATCTCAGTTTCTTCTAACTCAGGTTAAGTTTCTGTCATCACATTTATGAATTTTTCATGGATCATTCATCCATTACTTTGTCTAATTATTTTCTAAGCCCTTTATGAAAAGTTCTGGAATTAAATGCAGATTATTTTAATATGTTCTGTGATGCAACTTTTCAGTTCATGAAAAACATGTTGTTTTAAACTTGTTTGTCTGGCAAATTCAATAGGTATCCCTGTTTCCCTCTGATGGAAAATAGAAGCATAGTCTGGCCACCTTCCTTGAGGCTGTAGTTCTGTTCGCTGTTGTCTCAGTTCTGTATTTTGCCAGTTTGAAGAGCTTTATACTTACCCTTTCCGTATCTTGATGCAGCCATTGACCTTTGATGAACTAGTCATCCTCCCTTGGAAAAATTCTAGATTTTTCAGATTGTTTTGAGATTGTGGGACAAGAACTACATGAAATAGTCAATTTGTTGGACAAATTCATTAGTATTGTTTTACTTTATAATTGGACTAAGAAATTCAGTAGGTTTGCAAAGTATTTTTTTTTCACTTTTCCCTTTGCTATTATAATCAGTATAAAAAACCCATTTTCCATTATAGAATTTCTCTATGCATTTGCTAGCCTTATTTTTGTGTAATTCCTGATGATATTAGCTGTATAGAATTGAGAATTTTTAGCAAATATACCTTAAAACCTGCCTTAACACCCTTCTGGAAAATGTACATACAGTAGATATCTATCTTTTATACCTTACTTTGTACTCCATAGTCAGTATTTTCTAACACTCATAGTGAGAATTTGTCATTATTCATTCTATGGATTTGTTGTCAGGCTGAAACTTAGTATTTCTTGCAGTTAGATTGATAAGGCTCCATATTGGTATCAAATACATTTACATTCTGTAGAAAGATATTTTTCTAATGCATGTTCATGCACCAATTCATCATCCTTGTTGAGTTGTGTGTTTCACATTGGACACAAAACAGAATAGAGTTTTGGAATGTGTTATAAATATCATGTTCAGCTGGCATAATTAATAGGAGTCCTGACAGGAAGGCAAAAATTTCAGATCCGCACAAGAATTTTGCAATAGTGAAAAGGGAGAAGAGGCAGGAAATTAGTAAAAAAAGAAAGGCAGAAAGTATTTTTTCCCCGCCTTTTCAACATCAAGATCTATGCAGTGAAGAAAGATGAAAAAATTTTGCTTTTCCACATGCTTGATATTAGTAGAAAATATTTGTTCTAGCAATATTGAGAACAATACAACTTCATGTATAAAAATTGCCCACTTAGTTCTGTCAAGGGTGAGATCTGTAAAGATTACCTGATACCAATGCTGAGAGTGAGCAAAATGTTTCTAACTGGATAATACAGTAGAAAATTGAATAAAAACGAGAAACATGTTTTAGAAAACAAATAATGTTATCACACTAGCTACCATATTCTTCAATCTTTGACACTTTGAGATTAATTTTAAAGAATTCCCTTGTTGGGTTGGTTTTTTGCATCTTTTTCATTTTACATGGCCATACTAGTAAATGTCCAATCACAGATAGCAATTTAGCAGCAGACCTGAATGTAGAACCAGCACCTCACAGTTTCCTAAATAAATAAAAAAGGCACAAAGTGAATAGGAAGGAAAGCTTCATTAGTTTACAAATGATCATCTCATACAAAAGCTCATAGAAATTAAGAAATGCTTTGGCTGCATGTACAGTCTAAATATATTTTTTTGTTCATTCATTCTGAATAACACTCAATTCTACTGTGATTTCATTTGTCCACTTCCATTGATGGGGTATGAGACCTTTTAGTCCAAACAGGGCTATCACAATTTGGCCATAGACATTAAATAATGTGCTTTATACATGAAGTAATAACCACCTGCACTTAAACACATCTTCATGGAATATTCTGTGTATACATCTAAACACAGAAAGTCTGTCTGCCTATCTCTAGGGTAAAGCTCATTCAATATATATTTATTAAACGAGAACGAAAACTCTCTCAGTGATATATAAATATTTAAAACGGAGATGTTTAACTCAAAAAGAGTTAATGGCAGCTATAGATCCTAGAAAATCTCTTGTGAGACAATGTAATCTGTTGGGAAACTTGTAATAACCAAGATAATTCCCCTCAGTGTTCAGATCTTGGTTGACCTCAGCATCTGAAATGGTGTGAACAGCAGTCTGTGATCTCAGCCTTAGTCTTTATTAGTCTGCATGATAAAGGTAATTTAACTGCTTTACACATTTTTTGAGTGTTTCTTAATTGTGAGAGGGAGGAGACATTGTACCTTTTTGTATTTTGTCGGTGTACTGTGGATCAGTGAAAAAGTACAGGAGTTACTCTCAGTAAAAATACTAAGACACAATAAAACTTGTTTTTATACGTTTTTAATAACACAACAGGTAACATAAACTTTGGTCATGTAAATATGCTTTCTTTTAAACAAAGTCTTATATTCTGCCTCATATCCTTTTCTATGACCCTCACAATCAAAGTTAATGAGATTTATTATTTTGAACACAATATGCTTGCAATTTGCCTATTTTTGCCTGAACTGTTACCTTGAAAGGGTGTTCTGAACATGGCTGACAGGATTCTGTACAGGAAAGCATTACATTCCAGTTTCTGGACATGAGCATAGAATCATAGAATATGCTGAGTTGGAAGGAACCCATTAGGATCACTGAGTCCAACTTCTGACTCTGCACAGAACACTCCAGGAATCACAGCATGTTACTGAGAGTGATGTCAAAATGCTTCTTGAACTTAGACTGGCTTGGTGATGTGACCACTGTGATCCTCACTGGATAAAACTCCTAAATTTCATCAGCACCTTTCCAACCTACTGCACTGTAACGCTCTAAGAGAAAGATAGCCCAGTCACTGGTCTCCAGCCCAAAAGACCCTTTTTCCACTGCTCATAAATCCTATCCAGGATCATAAACCATCTGATTAAGAACTTTCCATTTTTTTTTTTGCTGACACATTGAATAACAAGGTGAAGTTCCATGCCATTCTAGTTTTCATTTTTACCTTTATGTCACTGACGCTAGAATTAACCATTTAACAAAAGACCTCAGTTGATTAGCTTTTCATAAACTTCACTCTTCATCTTTCTGGTCTGGCACCTCTGTTGAGCACTTTCTTGGTTTTATATTGAATGATGTTAGGAGGGAATCATAGAGTCATAGAACCAAAGAATCATAAAATATATGAAGTTGGAAAAGACCCGTAAGGGTCATTGAGCCCAACTCTTGGCCCTGCACAGGACCATCCCTAGGAGTCACACCATGTACCCAAGATCATTGTTCAAACACTTTGTGAACTCTGTCAGACTTGGTGCTGTGACCACTGCCCTGGAGACACTGTTCCGGTGTCCAACTGGAACCCTTGGGGGAAGAATCCTTTTTTAATATTCAGCCTAACCCTACCCTGACACAGCTTCATATCATCCCTTTGCTCCAGCCACTGGTCACAGAGAAAAAGAGATCAGTGCCTGCCCCTTCTCTTCCCCTCACAAGGAAGTTGCAGACTGCAATGAGGTGTCCCCTCAGCCTCCTCTTCTCCAGACTGAACAGAACAAGTGACCTCAGCTGCTCCTCATACGGCTTCTCCTCAAGGCCATTCACCATCCTCATTGCTGCCCTTTGGACACCAATACCTCCTGTGGCACCCAAAACTGCCCCCAGCACTCGAGGCAGGCTGCCCCAGTGCAGAGCAGAGCGGGACAATCCCCTCCCTTGCCCAGCTGGCCATGCTGTGCCTGATGCTCCCCAGGACACGTTTGGCCCTCCTGGCTGCCAGGGCACTGCTGACTTGTGTTCAACTTGCCACTGATCAGGACCCCAGGGCCCTTTCCATGGCACTGCTCTCCAGCCTCTCATTTCCCAGTCTGTCTGTACATAAAAGACAATTTTTGATGTAGTATTCTTGGAGGGATCATTTACCGTGTTACAACAGTATAACTTAAGAGACCATAGGACGTACACATATGGGTAAATGTGGTGTATCTTTCTAAGGACAATGGACCTAGAATTACAGAGGCATGACTGTCAAGTATTTTGCAATAAATGTAAATATTTTCCTTGTACTTAGCTCAGTCACTCGGCCAAAGCCTGATGCTATCACTTACAAACTTTTACAATGCTATGCAATGAGACTGGTTGAAAGAAAGTACACTTATTCCACTGTTTTCATGTTTTTACACCATTCTTTCTGTCCTTTTCAGTGTATGGCATCTAGCTAGATACCTCCTCACAATTTGTGTTGCACAAAGAAGTATCTGAAATACCTTTTCTTCAAGAAGATCTGAAGTAATAACTACGAAAACTTTCAGTCTAAGACACAGCAACACACTGACAGCAGTCAAGGGATTCTTTGTCAGGTAAATGTCGAACTTCTGCTTCTACTCTCATTTTCATTCTCTGATTCTTTTAGTTTCACATTCAGCAGCTGGTACCTTTCATCCTACAGTTAACTTACCAACTATTTAATGATTTTGCAGTCTATCAATTGTGTAGTCATTCCTTCTGCCTGCCAATTTTATTTAATATCCCAGACCTCTCCAGGCTACCCGGTGACTATGGGCCCATAAGAAATCTATCTGCCAACAGGTATAAAACTAACACACAAGAATGTTTCAAAAATCTATAGATGTAATGATTTAGGGTCAAATTAAACTCCACATTGAGAACTGTATTGACCACCAACTACACTGGGAACTGCACTGTTTATGACAGGGCTGGATACTACTGCATGGTTTTTTTTAGAGATGTGTTTGAAAATGAAGATTCTGTCCTCCTTCAATAATTGTGGAATTTCGTTAAAATGTTATCTGTGTAAGGAGATTAACTCAGGAGAAAATTTAGTAAGCTTTTAATTATCAGCTCTAATAATTTTGATTCTTTCTTTCATACGAGAATATGTTCACATGAAATATTAATTCATCGTATTTACACTTGACTAGAAAGGGATATGTATGCTGAGAGCAGCTTCCACTCATTCACAGGTAAGATGGTGACACCTCAATATTAACATTTGATGACCTTTTCCAGTTCTAGCCATCAGTCTAGACCATTATGAGTATGTAGGATAAAATATTCAGCTTTATCAGCTTGAACTGGCCATCTCAGGCCAATGACTATGACTCTACTCCCAGCAGAAAATACAGATCACTGATGCCAGGTCTGTATGGAAACAAGATATAAAGTATCCTTCAGATAAAGAGAATGTCTGTGAAACAGACCATAGAAAACAGTTAACTCAGGTTCAGCTTAATTTTTTTGTTCAAACTGAAAAGTTAATATTTTCCTAATAATTTTCACACATGACTGTACATAACAAACCATCTAGCCATCGCAACTGATGTGAACGTCTCTTAAAAAAATCATTAAGCCAAGACTAAAAATCTCACTCACCTACTTTTATGGTAGCTTTCTGATTTTATTCACTAAAAACCATATAAATCTGTTCATCTGTTATTCTTCTGTAAGAGATATTATGTATGTATTTATCTGAGTATTTTTTAAAGAAATTATAGTCACTTAATATACAAATTATTGGTGAAGAAATGAAGAAAATAAGGATTTTAATTTCCACTGTTTAAGGACTGACTCAATATCTGTTTCAAAAAAAGTTATTTTTCTTTCTCTTTCTTTTATTTTTCAGGGCTTTTGATTTACTAAGAGCAAGGTGATTCATGATAGCTTCACACAAGAAGCCTGTACTACTGCAAGTACAGCAGGTAATGGATTTCAGATTTTGTGAGAGGGATTCCTATTTGGAACTTCTACATAACAAGATGTTAAGAAGCCACTATAGGTCTTCATACACTAAGTTCATGTGTTTGTACCTGAATGTCCATGTTCAAATATCCAAACAACCAAAGAAATAACTTGTATGTTTGTGAGCATGTACAAGCACACACATGATCCCCCGTATCGATCTGTCTACATATTTCCTGCTCTTTTTAACAGGTTGAAAGGACTAGTCACACCCTGTGACTAGTCTAATTCTAATAAAATAATGGCTTGCTGAAAGCCAGTGTAAAATTAGAAACCATGCCACAGCCTGGAAAAAAATACCTGAAGCAAAGTATCCATATCAGCTTCTCCCAGAGTTTGGCTCCAATTTCTTCTGTTTCATTTTGCTACAATGCTTAATATTGGACCCTAAGGAAACAACAATTACATTTAGCACAGTCCTTATTCAGAGAAATTTAATATCCTCATTATCTCTGGATGCTATAATAGGAGCACTGGGATGAACTGCGGTCTTCTCTTCACCTTCTTTCAGTACTTCAGCATTTTAACCTTTCCTTTTCCAAAGTCATTTTCTCAAATGTATGAGATGATTAATGAGAGCACTCTTTTCCTGTGTTCAACAATCGTGTCCTTCTTGCTCATCTCTCTTTGCATAATTATAATTATGTTGCTCATGCCAATGTTTAGGGCTGTGTCAGCACTTCCATTACAAACCCCAGTTTTCGGGAGTTTATAATAAGGCCGGTGCACTTGGCATTTGGCCAAAACTGAAGAGAACTGGAAATCACACTGGTCAGGGCACTTGAAACCAAAACATGAACAGTGATTTGTTTTGGGCTGGGCTCCATATTTGGCAAGAAAGAGTGGCTGACAGCAAGTGCGAGTGAAGTAAAAGAGACCCAAGTGTCTGATAATACAGCTGAGGTTTGTATAATGTCAAAGAACAGTGCAAAAGCAGGTCCAGTTAAGAAAGTCTTTCATAAGACAGCCAAATAATGTTCCCTTTTTTGGAAACAGGCCAGTGTGGCAAAAATATAAAGAAGGACCCACAGCATGACTGGATTTGTAGTTCTCTCAATGCCAACTCAATAATTCATGAAAAAGTCCTTAACAGAGCAATGAATACCTATGTACAGTTCTGGAAAAGAGGACAAATTAGTAGGTTATTTAAAGAAAAATTAGTCCATTTTCAAAAGCGACTGCTGATTCTGTGAGCAGTACCTTATTGATTTTTTTCTTTTTAGCAATGTTGAGAACTTCTTAAGAGCCTTTGTACAGCTAGAGCTGGTTGCTCCAACAGCACTTTGACTCTTTAATAACTGAAATCCAATAATTTTAATACACAAAGATAACTACTGAATATGCAGAAGAACAAAGAGTGACAATCCAAATAAAGAATACATATAAATAAGACAAAACATTTGTACATTATCCTGTAGAAACATAATGTATTTATTATTTTTTGCCTTCAGAGAAGGAAGTTATCTTAGAACAATAGAATCATAGAAAGCTTTGGGTTGAAAGTGTTCTTAAACATCATCTGGTTTCTAGCCCCCTGCAATGAGCAGTGAACCTTTCACTAGATCAGCTTACTCAGAGCACCATCCAGCCTCGTCTCGAACACTTCCAGGGATGGGGCATCCACATCTTCTCTGGGCAACCTGCTCCAGTGCCTCACCACCCTCCCAGTAAAGAATTTTTCCTAATATCTAAACCTACCCTCCTTCATCATAAGACCATTTCCCCTTTTCCTACAACTATATACCCTCATGAAATGTCCTTCTCCAGCCTTCTTGCAAGGCCCCCGTAGCTACTGGAAGGCTGACCTAAGTCTCTCCAAAGCCTTCTCTTCTCCAGGCTGAACAATCCCAACACTCCAACAAGTTATGACATAGAGGTAGAGACAAAGGAAAAAAGATGGGATACATTGTTAAAGTAGAACAATATACAAGCTTAATAAATTCCTTTTGGGTAATAAAGAAGTAACATGATAGTAAACATGAAAAAAATAATTCTAACCCCAAATGCTCACTTAAATATTTGTAACTTTTATTCATGGATCCACATGGCCACAGGTTTAGTTTTGTTCTGAGTATTTAATGCAGATTTTTTTACTTCTGGGCAAGGCTGAGGACTAGCTACAAATTTCTATCTAGTGACAGAAGACAAGTGCAAGATAGCACAGATTACTTATTAGTATACAGTTTCTCTTCCCCCTCCCTTTCTTTCCTGTACTGATGCCTTTATTGGGAAATCTGAGAGAGAAATACTGATTTCACACACACACAAAGCAAACCAAGACGCATAAACAAGTTAGTGTTGAATAAATATGGCCTGAGGATACAATGGTTCAGCTGTTAGTAATTACCTATATTTGCTATACTTATCATTATTTTTGAGTTATTATCTTAAATAAGTAAGTGTCAGGCCTAGCCCTGACACTTACTAGCTGTTCAAGCAGACACATACGCAGTTACTGTGAGGTTCAGCTGTACCTTATTAACCTGTACCTGTTTCTCCATGAGTCTGTTCTGTCATTCACCCTCATGTAGCTAATAGACCACATGCCATGATATTCCTTTAGATTTGGACAGCTTCAATTCAGTCCGTCTGTAATGAATATTTACTTCCATCAAATATAACAGTTTTTGTCCATAATTTCAAATATAAGCTAGTTGATAGTCTCTTTTTGTTCAGTCTCTAATGCAATAAAACTCACCAAACATAAATCTATCAAAGCAAGTGAATTTTTAAATTATTTTTAAGGTAGCAAGATGATCAGTAAATATTTAGAAGTCCCTCTCACAATGGCTTAACTATAAAGTAGCTTGAAAATTATGAACAAAATTTTTCATCCAACAGCGTGATTCTGAGAGGCCAGAGCCAGAGTGTATAGGGAGAATGGGATGGATGAGAAGAAAATCCTTCCCACCTAGAGTAATACCTGGACAAAGAAGCAAATGAACCCATAACAGAACCTCTGCTAAGAACAGAGCAGCTCTGCTGCATCTTTGCATTCTCAGTAAACTTGGAACAGCAGTCTATAACTCACTCTTCACACGTAATATTTAAAAACATTTAACATTGTCTGAATAGCTATGGATAAATTTTTTGAACAAGACTTAAGACAGACCAAGAAAGGAAGTGGTTTATGCTGGTTTCAGCTCTTTGTTGAACAGCCCATGGCTGCAAAGACAAGAGCACCCACTGCTGATGTGGAGGGAGTCCAATGACCCTCCAAACTCCTGTGTCCTCTCATTTGGCTACAAGCCTGCTGCTGTCCCACATTTATTTCTAGGATGTCCCACACTTCCCTTAGTCTCTATTCCCTTTTAGTCCTACCATGGCCATAGAAGTTATTTTAGAGAATTCTGAACCTTTGCAGATTCAGAAGAAGATTTGAAAATGCAAGACTTCTGTTACAAAACAAAAAAGAAAATCATAGGCTTGTGTATTTCAGGGAACTATACATCGTACTGAATATATATTTTAATAGAATTATGTTACAAGTCAAAAACTGGGAGAAAAACAAGTCTTAAAACTATTTGTTTAATTAGAAATCTGTGATAAAAAAAAGAATCATTGATATGTAATTTTCACATATCTTTACATAGCTTTTATATCACAAATGTTTTCAAAAGACTGCACCATGAACCTTCTGAAGTTATTTCTGTATTAATTAAACATCTCTTTGCAAAATCTCATAGAAATACATGTATCTGTGACATCATTTCTAATTGCTGTTGGATCAGAGAAAACGGCAGTATTATGAAATGAAAGTTTGACCTTCATTTCTCCTGTCTTAAACCAACAATAGAAATTCTTTCTTGCTGAACACCTCATTCTCCCTCTGGAAAACTTCACTTATACTATCTGACCTGGAAGAGGATACATATTTTCTATTCTGACCCTTCCCTTAATCTCCACTGAGGCTGGAGAAGGAAACATTTCTAGGGAATTGTCCTGCACAAAATCCATTCTAACTCTAAAGTTGTAAAGGAAATGTAAAGGGTAGATGGGGAAAATGAAAGAACTGGTTGCCATACAAGTTAAATTGAAATTAAGAGAACATAGAAAACCCGTGTTGAGAAACAGAACCAGCTTTTTTTCCCTTCTAGATATGGATGGTATTGTAGAAAAGAACAGATTTTACTATAAATCAGGTGAATTTGTCAAGCCACTATATATTTTATTCCATTACTGTATAGCTGGTGCAGTCTAAAACATTCTTTATTAAACCACTCAGTGGAACAAATAGAACTAAAAATGTCAATTTATTATTCCTGTGTACTAGTGAACTACAACTATGCCAAGAATTTGTAATTATTTATCTCCTTTAATCCTTTTCCCCCACTTCTTTATTTAAAAGATATATACATGTGTTTGAGTAACAGTCTCTTTGAAAAACCAAAAAAACCCACAAAACCCCCCAAAAAATCAAAACCAACCAACAAACAAAAAACCCCAAAACAAAAAAAGCAACAAAACAAAAACAAAGACAAACAAAAAAGCAAAAACAAAAACAAAACAAAAAAAAACCCAACAAAAACCAACCAAAAAACTCCAACCCCCCCAAACAAACAAACAAACCAAACCAAACCAAACCAAACCAGACCGAGTGTTGTGGTTTTAGTAGAGGGGAGGGGGTCATAAAGATGGCTCCTGTGAGAAGTTTCTGGAGTTCTTCACCATTTCCAGCAGAGCCAATCTCTGATGGCTCTGAAGATGATGGACATGTCACTGGCCATGT
>VYZT01054822.1:0-13140 GCA_013400735.1 Pomatostomus ruficeps
GGCCTGACCCAGTGCTACATCTTGGTTTTCAGCATCTAATGCAACACACCTTTTCATGGCCTAATAGTACTCTGAGTGAGCCAGAAGTAGTTTTACTAAAGGCTTTGAAAGACACGTGATCTGGCTGCATGAGGGGTTTATATATCTGTGATTCATTAGGAACTGAATTTTAGTGCTACATTGCTGTCCAAATGAAGCTAAGGTGACCATACAGGAAGTTCTTGGGTGATGCTGGTTATCTGACATTTGCAAATGTCTTCTAGCTTATGTTTACTTTTTTATGCCTAAATTCTGAACATCCTTCACAATTGATGTTTTGGAGGCAATATCATTTATTGATACAATAAAATAATGAAATACATTTGTAAGTAGACTTATTTTTTCTTTAATTTTTACTGCTCTGGTAGTTAGATTTGGTATTCTTTTGCAAAAATTATTTTCATGTTATAATAACAAAATTGATTTAAATATAAAACTAGATGAAAAAGAAAAAGTGGGGGAAGATAAAGACTCTTTCAACTTCAGGTCTCTAACTCATATCTGCTGAAGTAATAATGAACTTGGAATTTTTTTCCATCTGTTAGTTGTTTGCAGTTCTGCATAAAATGGGCAGAAAATCTAATTCTTGGTTCTGGTGGACCAATAAAATCATCATATGTGACACCAGCTGATACTTTTGTCTGTAAAGGCAAAGACTGATAAAAAAACTTTAAAAAAAGAGGAAAAGTGTTCTGCCAAGATCAGTCTGGTCAGAAAAGAAAGGAAATAAACTCAGAGAAAAAAACAGGAATACAAAAATCATAAACTGAAATGAGCATAAAAGTTTTGGTGGTGATAAAAAGCATTTTCATGTCTATTAGCAGTATTCTGTTAGAACAATATACTTGTACAGACTGCAAAACTTCATGAACAGAAGACATGGAAAAACACTAACCAAAGCTTGTCATGGAGAGGAAAAACATAAAAATACCTACTGTTATCCCACCCTTAGGAAAAATAGTCTATTCATTTAGAGCAGTAACACCAATTCTGTTTGCCTGTTTGAGAGCACTTAAAAAGGTGTGTTTTCCTGAAAGTTCTTGCTTAGCAGCTAGTGGAGAATGAAGTCCAGATAGTCACGTATTTAGGAACTTAGAACAAGATCTGTCACAGCAGATCAACCAAGAGATAATAAAAATAGCAATAAAAAAACCTAGAGAAAACCCCACCCTGATCAACAAAACTGGCTCGGTACTAGCCTTATATAGAATCATTGTATAGCTTCAAAGAGAGGTTCATTTTTCAGGGTTGTCAATTCAATATCTTACCCCATTGAAAAAACATCTCTTCAGGAATTTAAAAAAATAAAAATTAAACAAAATAAATAGTGCTAAAACACTAATTAAGTCTGTTTTCAAATTATGTTAATGAAACTACAAAGAAAATGCAAATCTAGAAGTCTCCAGAAATTCTAACAGTTGTGGTGTAGCACCATGACTGGTAGTCCCTCAGCAATACTTCCACTGCCCCCAGGAGAATACCATATTAGTGGTTCACAAATGTGCATTAAATTAATCTGTTTGATCAGTAAGTGTTTTCAATTTTTTGGCGAGCGGGGATTTATTTTGAACTCGATTCTGTGTGATTCAAAAATTGTGGAGTAATGCTGCCATTTGAGTCACAGAAGTAAAGTGAGCAGAAATCTGTCCCTGTTCGTAACACTAATATCATTCTTCAAGCCTCGTGACAACAGCCGGCAAGATTCTCTTCATTTTAAGTAAGATATAAGTACACGTATAAGTAATGCTATTTCAGCCCACTAGAAGTCTAAGAGGTCCCACCACAGCAGTATAACAGTCACAAGACTAGTGATGCAGCACTTTAGGAGCGCTTTGCCTGCCTAATCATATTATAAACATATTCATAGTAGTCCCATGAAAGTCCAAGACTGCTTTTGTAGTAGGGTACTTATCCAGTACAAATGAAGCTCGCTTTGTCACTAAGGAGAGGCTTTTTAACATTTCCTTGGCACAAGGGACTCCCGTTACTACAAGTTTTCTATTATGTTTTTCCATACACAAACACCAACCATATACTTTGTCAGATTGACCTTTCTTTGGTATTAATTGAACAACAAAACAAACAAGAACAAAGGCAAGCATCTCTGAGAAAGCATGAGAGTGTGTATGTCTGCACTGTACTAAGCAAAAGCAAAAATAAAACAGCAGCAATCTCTGAGTAGAAGGGGGACATTCTCTTCATGTAAAAATGAAGACAGAAAAATGGATAATTTCTCATGCACATTATAAAGACCTCCATTGAACTCACATTAATTTTAATGGTTGTCTGCAGCTATGTTAAACCAGACTTATCTTTATTCACTTATAAGCTCAAGACC
Source organism: Pomatostomus ruficeps (assembly GCA_013400735.1). NCBI lineage: Eukaryota > Metazoa > Chordata > Aves > Passeriformes > Timaliidae > Pomatostomus > Pomatostomus ruficeps. The sequence goes on from VYZT01054822.1 coordinate 2,378, forward strand.
TCAGTTCATCTGAGGAAATCAGATTGTTTGGTAGACATAAAGAATCAGTGGTCTATATACATATTAGTCCTCTTCTCTTTGTGTCTCTTCATCCCTTTTATAAGTAACATAAAACTGGAATTTAAATGATCTTGGGTGCAAGAAATGCAGGAAAGCCTCCCCAGGATACTCAAAAGGACATGAGGATACTAAATGCTGAAATTTTGTTGATACAGGTTTCCTTCAAATATCCAGCCTCCAACTACTTTTAGAAAAGCTATTAATTACTTATTTAGGTTTTGACATGATGAAAAGGAGGCTCTTAGATTTTCAAGTGAACTCTCTAAAACTCTAATTCCTGTTAAATCTACACCGTAGTTAAAACTTTTTTTGCCATTTGCAGAAGTAGTGGTTAGCCATCAAATGTTTGGGTTCTTTTAGATTTTTTTTATATCTGTAATACATATTTCTATTTCAATATTATATATTATATATTATATATGGTATGTGTGTATTACTGAGAATAAAAATATGTACATAGAAGTTCATATATGAGAATGAAATAACTAATATGAAATCTAAAACTAACATAAGGTATTTTAAGTTATGTATTTCAAAGCTTGAGCGTAGATACTTAAAACACAAGAGTATTTAAAGCATTCAAGTAAGGGATATTTTGGTCTTTTTTTCTACCTTTTTGCTTTGTTTCTTTTTTGCAAGCCTTTTATAATAAGTGTCTGAATTCCATAAAATCAGGTATTTATTCTTCACATCACAGTGCTAAGGAAAATAGCAGAGACACATTTCAATTTTCTGCTCTGATTCTCTTTTATAATTTGAAGTAACAAAACCCTGGCCATTGTTTTTTAACTTGCACTCCAGGATGAGAACCACTGTAGTTTTCAAATTCAGTAAGTGAAGTGGTGAAAATGGACATTTCTTCACATGGGAGTAATTGCAGATTCTTCACAGTAACTTCTACATTGGAGGTATAAAAGTCAGTGCTATTTTTTTTTTAAATGAGCATGTAATTAGTCCTTTTATGGTGTCTATTCACTATAGCATTCTTTTCTAGCAGTATGATGATTTCTTTTCAGGTGCTAGAAATCTGAAGATGGAAGAGGAAGGTAGAAGTTGGAATAATTTAAGTTTTGAATGCTTTTTCAATGAGTTCTCTTACATCCATATATCACAGTAAAATGTTTTTGGAGTACTTAAAGGTTGTTGTCACATAATGATTCCTTTGAATATGCAGTAATGTAGAGTTATCCTACTGTGCATCCTTTCAGTACCTGAAAGTTTACTTGTGGGAGTGTCACATTGTGACTGGATAAAGGTTGCAAGAATCATAGAAGTTACAAAAGGAAAAGGTATATTGCATACTCCCCCATTCCTTGCAGTCCAGACAGATTTCCTCTCTCTTCCCTGCAGATTTTATACTAGCATGTTTTCCATTTAAAAAAAAAGGATCACTGAAGTACTTATTTTTCCAATATTGCCTTTCAATCTGTTGTCCAGATTAAAGGTCAGAAATAAAATTGATGTAATGCATCAGAATTAATGTAAATGCAAACAAGATTGCGGTTCAGAAAGTGAGTGCTTAAGGAAAGAGTGTGGGAAAGAAGCTGTCTATTCAGTGATTTTTCCTTAATTTACTAGCTGAACTTTTGGAAGCCACTGCTTAGGGGCTCCCTGAGCTGAAGATAGCAGCAATGTGGAACCACAAATGGTTTAATCCTCATTATTTTGTCCAGTTTCTTTCTGAACTAGGTCTCCTTTTTTCTTTTTGTTTATTCAGTAGTTCCCACTTAGCCACACACTTAACTCAGTCATTAAATAAGCTACAGAATCATAGAATATCTTAACCTGGAAGAGACTCATAAGCAACACCAACTCCCTTCTATGTTGTTTTAGAAGCAGGAGTGTAGCCAATCAGAAAGTTGGTTTTATGCCATATTTTTATGAGTCTTGATCTAAGACACACCTGGCAAGCATGATGTGCTTGTTTGAAAGTAAACAAGTGAGAGAAATGAACCCCACACAAATACCTTGAGAGAGATTTCAAGTTGGAGTTACAGTTTAATAGAAAGATTAAAATAAATGCAATGATACAAGAAAAACTGACTTAAATCCAGTTCAAACTGGCTTAAACCTAAAGCCAAAGTACAACCTGACCCCTCTTGGTCAAGGTGGTGGTCACAGACCGATTAAGCGGTGGTTGCAGTCCTGTTGAAGTGATGGTTGCAGTCTTGTAAAAAGTGGTGGTCTTGGAAGGTCTGATCCCCTTTGTGGAAGTTCAGGTCCTCCTCTGGATATGTCCAGTGGTGGTGAGGGTGAGATAAGACTGAATCAGGACCAAGGCAGGACTGCAGCTGGCCCGCGAGAGGCGGCCAAGAGAGTGGCAGCAATGGAAGCGGTTGCAGGAGCAGCTTTTCCTATTGGGAGTAAGCTCTTTCATATCATCATTCATCTCCTGTCCTCCAAAATCTGTGCCACTGTAAGGGCAAATGCACCACAAGCAGGTAAATCCTATAGAGACCACTGAGGCAGCTGAGGCCAGCAGACTCTAGAAGGTATTTTTAAGCTTCACTGCCACATGCACAAGAGTCTCTCCAATCTTTTTCTGCCAATTCTCTATGTCCTTGGAGACATCACAACAGAGCTCTCCATGGTGAGGTTCAGCATTCTCACAGCACTTCTTCACCTCTTCTCACTGTTCCTCTGTGCCATGCTGGAGTTCAAATTTTTAAAAAAAGGCCCAGGCATCCCCCAGGTCAGCGTCTGTCTTCACTGTTCAGTGCAACCACTCTCTGGCCTTGGTATTTTATGCTCACTCCGGAACAGCTTGGCCACAGCCAGCAGGACATGTGGGTCATGTTCACACTTCTTGAGAGCATCCATACTCTTGGTCTTTTGTGGCAGCTGCACATCAAGGAAAATTGCTTCTGACCAGAGGATTCCTGAGTTGGGGCACTCTTGCAGTGTCTTGGCTATCAATGCGTTCACAATGTTCTTCAGCCCAGCTCTGTATTCCAACCTCACAGACTCCGACCAGAGATCTGGATTCTTTGGATTCTTCAGTCAAAACTTTTTCCAAAATTGCTCTTGCTCTAGTCAACTGCCTGACTTTCTCCTCCAGCCTGGACAGCAAAAGCCACAGGGGTATGGAATGGGGGCACTTCTTCAACCCTTGATAATTATCCTCCCATGCTTTCTTTACCAGCTCTTTATGCTCCTCAATTTGTCCTGTCATCATCCACAGTTTGGGTAAGTCCTCATAGTGCCTCAGGGTTTCCTTACATAACTCCTGGGCTGCAGCAATGTTCCCAAGTACCCATTCCAAATTCACAGACTTTGTGAAGACCCTTGCTGTGGGAGCACTGCTGAGAGCCTTTGTCAGCAGCCTCGTTGCTCTTTCATACTCACTGATCTCCGACCAGGGCTTCAGAGCAGCCAGACAGATCTCCTTGCTGTTGGGGTTGGCCTGGAAAGCCAGGGCCAAGATAATTCTGGCTGCTGGCACCTCCTGCCAGCCACTTGGATTTGGCTCCCATGAGCCACAGCACTTCTGCTTTAGGACAGTGAGCGACAGCTTTCTGAAAAAGAGCCTCAGCCTCCAAGGATTCTCTGGTTCCATGGCTCTTTTCAAAGTAGGCTGCTCACAGCCACACACTCTTGCCTGGGAAAACTTGCAAGGCTTAGGCATAAATGGCTCAGGCACACACCAGAGCACTATGAGCAACACAACTGCCTGCATCTTCCATCCAGGGATGTTTCTGATCTTCTTCCTTGATCCCAATCCCAGTCACAGCTCACATGACTGCCTGACATGTGGCAACACTTCCAGCTTTATCACATTTCTTGCTATCCTGTATCCATCTCTCCCTGTTGATTTCCACACCTCTAGCCCTAAGAGATGTGAATGCTCTGTTAGTGATTTTGTCCATCTGGGTGTTTCCATTGGCTTCCTCCAGTTTGGCAGCAGTAAACTAGATGTGACGATCTGTTGGAGTATTCTCCCGGGCTTTATTAAGGACTTTATGAACATTCTCATATATCTCCAGCCTTGCCAGCGCCAGTCACAGTTCCACACTGATCAGACGGAACTCCACAGCCTGGCTCAGCATGATCCTCCATGGCTGTTTTCCACAAATGCACTGAGTTTGGAACATAATTATGGGCTTTCCTAAAACATGTTTCTTGGCATGGATATCCGTCTCTAGCTCTGCTGCTCTGATATAGATCTGGACAGAGTGTGGAAGGTGCCGAACAGCCTGGGCCACGACAGCCTTGGCTGTATCTCCAGACTGAAGCTGAGCAGCTTCCAACCAAACAGCTTCACTCTTAGGGCACATGTCTGTTCCTTTCATGATGAGGTTTCAAGCTATCTGGAGTCTGCCAATGACCTCCTCCATTGGGCTGATGCTATCCAGGCTGGTGGATGATAAGAACTGGTCTCTCAGACAGATTTCAGGAGCAAATGAGCTATTTTGATGTCATTGATATCTCCTCATCGTGTGGGAATCATGGAATTCAAGACTGTCAAGTATCCTTCTGGGTCCACTACAGTCTGGCCACTCACAGAGTCTGACAGCAGTCTTAGCCTCGTATCCATCAAGGTGTTCCTGGCTTGGTCAATCTTCCTCATATCCAATTCACCTGTCCGAGATGTTATCAAGGTGTTATTCTTCCTCGGTATGGCATATTCATTCCCCCTGCATATGGGGTATTCAATCCACCAAATTGTGGCATGGTTTCAAGGAAGTCTGATTTTCCCCTGACTGTACATACTTTGCAAAGAAGCTGTTGGGGACAGGAGTCAGCTTCTCATACTGAGGATACCTCTGACACTTGTTCCTGGCACCACCAACCTCTGGAATACTCAGCCGCTCCTCCTTAGTAACCTCTGCTAACTTTCATTTCAAGTCGTAAGAACTCTTGCTGAATTTTGAGTTGTTCCATACAGTATTTTTCTATTTTCTTTCTTTTTCTTGTTGTTTCTTTCCTTGTTTTTTGTTTTCATCCATCCTCTTATCCAAAGCTGCATAAATAGCATCTGCTTCCTTATCATCTTTTTCATATGGGCTGCTTGAGAACAGGCTCCCAGCGTAGCAATTGAACTCCTCATAATTGGTGTCACTCAAGTCCTCATGGTCATCATCTGCTGTCTGGTTCTTTTTCATTTGGTCCTCCACAGCTCCCTTCCCTGGTGGGGTGTGACGGTTGTCCGTGAGGTCACTGGCATTGTGGGCAGGGCTGATACTGGAGCAGGAGGTGAAACCCGTAGCTCTGCGGCCTAGCTCCAGCATGTAGTCCACGGGCGCAGGCATGCCTGGGAACAGCTTCTTCTTCTTCTTGTTCATGGTAGTGGTGGTGTCCCAAGTCCTCAAAGCACCCAGATGATATATGGTCAGATTCAGGCAGAAATGTTCAGTACCTCCCCAAAGGCAGGGAATTTCAAAATGGAATGATGCAATCGTATGGGTCATAGGATATTTTGGGGAGTCTTTGATGGCCTAGGTCATTACAGCTGAGCTTTGGGCACACTGAGCCATTATGGGCCATTTGCAGAGATGACCCCCGTAGGCTGAGTTTAGTTATCATGGCTGAGTCAAATTGTGAAGACAAAGAAACACTACCCTGTGTGCAGGATTTGCCTCTTTCCCTCATCTAATTCCCAGTTTGCAGCCTGGGGTGTTGGGTGTGCACTGGGCAGCTGTTGCAAATGACTCACCATTAACAGTTCATCAGGAATAATATAGATGGGAGTAGAATACATAGTTTGGTTACACCCCACATTGTAACCCAGGACACATGAGAAGTGTTTGAAGGGGCAAGGTCTATTGAGACAGTATTGAAGCAGCATTTCAGATGCTGGGAGGCAAGCCCTGTATAGTTTTCAGCAACCTGTCTATTGTGTTTCCTGAAATGCTCTCAGAACCCCACTGAAGTTTGCTTTGGAAGGAATTCATTCATAACAGATAGGAGAGCCCAATAATCAAGTAACATGCATGCAGTGTAGAAGATAAGGGGTTCTGTGTGCTGTAATAAAAAAAGAGGTCTAAATCATTTGGTTACATAGATGAACCCTATTCTGCATATCATTGGTTTCTTCTCAAAGCAAGATTAGAGCTGTGCACTACTCAGAGGAGTATATACCATGCATTTATACAGTAGAATAATGAAATTTTCTTTTTGCATCTCCTTTTTCTTTTCTCATAGGTGTTAAAATTCTGTTTGTCTCATCATCATGCTAATGAACCAACAGGTATCTGTTCACAGGGGGTGCCAAAATCTCTTTCCTGAGTGCAGTAATACATCATCTGAGCCTATCAGTTTGTTTGCACAGTCAGAATACAATTGTACTTACCAATGTTGAGTACTGCCTGGTATTTTATTGCCCACTAACTTTTTACTTGTGTTTTAGAGATAGTTCTGGCAAATACTATTTATTTTGAAAATTGAATACCTCACCACATTTAAATAATGTAATAATCCACAACATGATGGCTCCTGTTAGTTTACTTTCTTCAAGAGCCTTTCGTGACTAGCCTTTTCAAAAAGTTTTGCAAATTCAAGTGGTTGAACTGACTGAAATATATTTAGATGTGATGATTCAGTGGCTTTTGTGGTTCAAAAGTCTTAGGTTATGAGATAAATTATATCTGTTTCACAGAGGATCTCTTGAAGACAATGGCAGTATGAGAAGCCCAAATAATACCCTGCTTAGCGGATCCCAATTCCCACTGCTGTGCCCATCAGATCATCAAAGACCTATCTTCACAAACCCTGAGGAGCATAAGACAGGCAGAACAAGAATTACAGGCCTCCAAAGAGTGAATATCTTGTTGGGCTGCCCCAGAATATCCATCAGAGCCAGGCATAAATCCCATAAAGGTGTATCACCTGGAACAATTCTCCAGATCGCATTTTAGACTAACCACTGCCCTAGGTGTGGGACACATTATGGAATAGATTCAAAGAGTATTTTGGGATTATGCAGGTTTTATTACCATTTTCTTAAGGGACAAACCAAAGATAGGAAAAAGAAGGGGCTTAGGTGAAGTGATTTCAGGAGGAGAGAACTAAGAGGATAGAAAAGGCCAGTTTTGTGTAAATAGTCTGTTAGTCAATACGCTTGTCTGGATATGCCCAGAGATTTGACATCAGTGGTATGAGTGAAACCTGGTGGCATGAGTGCTGTGACTGGAGTGCCTGTTGGATCGTTACAAGGTGTTCAGTCAGGATGGTTAGGCAGGGCAGAAGAGGAGGAGGGGTGGCACTGCATGTAATAGAAGGGTTGGAATATATGGAGCTTACAGTTGGCAGTGGCACAATTGAAAGCCTCTAGGTGAGAATCAAGGGGCAAACAAAATGCATTTAGCTGCATAAACACATCCTGTGGTAGGTAAGCAATTACCTCACAGGTCAGGCACAAAGGGTTACAGTGAATGGGGTGACATCAGAACCTGACACTGGTAGGCCTCCATCTTCAGGCCTGTGCTCTTCAACACTGTCCTAAATGACTTGGGCACAGGACTGGAAGGGACACTGAACAAGTTCAAAGATGATACAAAATTGGGAGGACCTGTTGACTCCTTTGAAGGCAGGGAGGCCCTGCAGAGGGACCTCAACAAATCAGAGGACTGGGAAATCACCAACTGCACGAAGTTCTACAAAGGAAAGTGCTGGATCCTGCACCTGGGATGGGGCAACCTTGGATGTATGGACAGACCAGGGAATGAGAGGCTGGGAAGCAGTGCCATGGAAAGGGTCCTGGGGGTCCTGGTCAGTGTCAGGTTGAATGTGAGTCAGGAGTATCCTGGCAGCCAGGAAGGCCAAGTGTGTCCTGGGGGGCATCAGGCACAGCATAGCCAGCCAGGCAAGGGAGGGTATTGTCCCACTCTGCTCTCCACTGGGGCAGCCTTACCTTGAATGTTATGTACAGTTTTGGGCATCAGAATATGAGAAAGATACAGGGCTATTGTGTGTCCATATATATAAGGCTATAGAGTGTCCAAAGGAGGGCAACATTGCAGTCTGCAACCTCCTCATAAGGGGAAGTGGAAGGGCACACACTGATCTCTTCTCTGTGCTGATCAGTGACAGGACCTGAGGGAATGGCCTGAAGTTGTGTCAGGAGAGGTTTAACTTGTATATGAGGAAAAGGTTCCGAGGGTGATTGGAACCTTTTCCGTACTACCCCAGGGAAGTAGTTGCACCACAAAACCCGATAGAGTTCAGGAAGCATTTGGACAATACTCTTGGGAGCATGGTGTGACTCTTGGGGATGGTGCTGTGTAGGGCCGGGAGCTGGACCTCATGGTTCTTGTAGAACCCTTCCAACTCAGCTTATTCTGTGCTTCTGTGATTTGTCTGACCAGCACAGTCTGTCTTATCTAATTGCATTTCTTTCTAACTCTTTCCTGGGTTACAGGGGCTTTCTGTTCTGTGTGCATTTGTCCATGTATAGGGGTGTGAAAGCAGTGACTGGATCAGACCACAGGTTGGCGGGCTTGTGGGTGGCAGCAACTGTGTGTATATATCTATCTATATCTATATCTATCTCTATCTCTATCTCTATCTCTATCTCTATCTCTATCTATATCTATATCTATATCTATATCTATATCTATATCTATGGCTANCTATATCTAATCTATCTATATCTTTTATCTATTTATCTAGATCTATCTATCTATCTCTATATCTATATAATTTATATCTATCTGTATGAGTGATACCTGTGCATGTTCCTGATGGGATTACATCATCAGCCTTGCTACTGGCTGAATGTGGGAGCAGCAACAGTCTTGACTCTCTTGTATTGCTGAATCCAGCATGATATGTTTTGCTGCAACAATAAAGTACTGTAATGCTATTTTTTTTCAGCTTACTAGTGAAAGAAAAACTAAAATGAAACAAAAAATTTTAATGCTAGATTTTGTCCTGAATCACCACTGCTCTTTTCTACTGGAGTCATTTAGTTCACTGCAAAATAAAGAAAAGGCTATCACATGGAGCTAGCAGCATTGCTATCTTCTTTCCATAATCACAAATGACTACTTAAGGTGCACCATAAATAGATTTTCAAGAATGTTCACTAAATGTGTGAGCATAATGAAACTTTGTTTAGCTAAATAGGGTAAATTTCCTTACTCATTCTTTGGATTATGTGGGGATGAATCCTTTCAGCATGGTGCAATTTTTGTAGCAATGCTAGAGCATGGCACTAATTAAAAGAACCAATATTCTGCTGGAATGCTCTGATACAGAGTCCTTTATTTGACACATGGGACAATGCTCTGCACCCATTGTGCTCTATGCACCAGATTTGGTAAGTGTCAGCTCTAAGTGTAAGCTCTTTCCTTCACTGTCTGGGGGACTGCCTAGGATAAATTTTAAACTCACAAAACATTTCTCTAATATAGTAAGGGACTAGCTCTAGTGTCCTGACTAGCCATTATCTTTCTCATTAAAATAATTATTGCATCCAGTGTTGAATGTGAACTATTGTGTGTTATGACTGTGCATTTGTCTACAAAGTCATTGCGCTCTTGGAAGCTATTGTGGCTCATTTCTATAGGAAACCTTCTTATTATCTTGACTGTGAAGGGGAGTGGGGAAGGAGGGAATTCTGCTTTTCCCATATTCTGCATTTATTAAACACCATCTAAAAGAAAACATTTTAAACACATAAAAGCTTTTACATGCACTCTACATCCAAGGGAACACATTATTTTTTCTGCTACTTTAGCAGTATGTATGTGGTGATGCTATTTAAAAAAAATAGGTCAGGACCAGTTTCAGCCTTTAGGAAGACAGAACCATTTCACAGCATGCTGGGAAAAGTAGTGGCCTTGTATTTTCTTGCATTCCTTAACTACAAAAAGGTGTCCATGTATTTAGAAATTTCCAAACCACATTATTTCCTATAAATGTTAGAAGTGACTGGAGATACTTCAGATTGCCTTAATATCTCTCAGCTAGTACGGAGTCAGTACCCCAAAACCCTTTTCATAAGAAGGTTTTTCTTATATACTGTACTGCATTGGTTAAATTAAATGACCATGGCAATCACTTATGGTCCTAATCTGTCTTTTGAAACATTTTTTTTTTAATTTTTGGCTTTAAATCAAAATTTTCGGGCTAAACATCTGTGCATATCCTCCAGTTACAGATAAAGTCAATTATTTGTACATAATAAAATCTCCAACTTTTCCTTCCTTCAAATCCTCAAAGTTCCAGCTTGGGCTATTTTGTTTATCAGCTGCTTGTATGTATCCATAATTATTTCAGTCACTTTCCTTTCTGGAAAATCTGTTTCAGTAGTTCACAAACTTCATTGTAAAAAAAAAAATCTTCCTTGTATGCAGTCTGAATATACTTTACCATTGCTCCCTCTCCTATCACAAGAGCTACTAAAATTTGTCCCCATCTCTCTTATAAGCCTCCTTTAAATTCTGAAAGACTACAATAAGGTCTCCCCAGAGTCGTCTATTTCCAGGCTAAACAACCCCATCTCTCTCAGCCTTTTATCATAGGAGACATATTCCATCCCTCCAATCATCTTTGTGGTCCTCCTCTGGACCCATTCCAACTAGTCCAGGTCTTTTCTGTGATGAAGACTCCAGAGCTAGATCCAGTACTCCAGTTTGGGTCTCAAAAGTGCAGAGTAGAAGGACAGAATCAACTCCCTCCACCTGTGGGCCATGCTTCTTTGGATACAGCCCAGGATAAGACTGGCTTTGTGGGCTGCAAGTGCATGTTGCCAGCTCATGTCC